>JBDJHY010000097.1:11507292-11519887 GCA_039654485.1 Withania somnifera | reverse complement strand
GATCAACCATTTTGGACCGGTTTGGACCGGCCCATTTCGACCCAGCCCGGAACAGGGCCAGCCCGGACCGGACCGGACCGGACCGGATTGCAGGTATATGAAAAACCAATAGAATCTATCCAAAAATTGTATTTATATTTATCAAAACAATACAGTACAATACGATACAACACAATAGAGTATAAAACGATACACTATGAAAGGTAACATATATGTTAAACAAAGGAATACCTTTACAATAGAGTATAAAACGAGGTAACATATATGTTAAACAAAGGAATACCTTTACAATAGAGTATAAAACGATACACTATGAAAGGTAACATATATGTTAAACAAAGGAATACACTAAAGGTATTCTAGTATTACTTACAAGTTACAATCAGAAAATCGCAGAAGAACTCATAAGTAATCTAAAATGCTAGAAAATCCTCTTCTTGAGGATAGATACTCATGTTTACACCAAAAATAGAAACGAACTAGACAATTCATTTTCAATTCCTCAAGAGTGTAGCTCTTATTTTCAAAACACCTCCGACAACTCAGCATCTAGTGCAAGTTGGAACAATCTTCCATCTCTCCATGTGCCCTAACTGATTCCCATCCCTATTCCAGCAAGCTAAAGCTTCCTTTGTGTTTCTTGGCATAGCCTCGTTAATCCTTAGATTGATGAAAATTTGCCTCAATTTCAGTCTCTACAGGGTAGAAAGAGACAGATCTGTCTCTGCTTCACATTTACAAAAGGAACATCTGGAGCATAATTGAAAACCTCTTTTCATGAGATTATCTAGAGTTGGTGCAGCCCGTTTGGCCTGCAACAAGTGAAACATGCCACCTTGAATGGAACCTTAACTTTACATATCATCTTTTATGGCCAGCTACCTTGTTGTAATTTTAGTCACTGAAAGCAAATGTAAGCTGAACCAATTGAGAATCTTCTTTGTTTGTCCGGTGTTCATACTAGGTTGTCCTCATTTGTGTTGTGACCCCTTGCATTGTTCAAGAACGTTTAGAAAAACTACCAACCTACTCACCTCCCAATCATTACTGAATCTAGAATTCCCTTCTAGGCCTTCTCTTATCTCTTTAATTGTCGCCGTTCTCTGAAGACTCAAGGTGAAAAGATCAGAGAAGTTAGCCTTTAGAATGCCTTGCCTCACCCAACAGTCCTCCCTCTAGAGCTTACATTGATTTTACAGTTGTTAATAAATTTGGACCATAAATTCCTAATGGACCTCCATGCTCCAGTTCCATAAGGTTGCAGTGCTGCCTAGCTGATCAAAAAATCATCCATTCAATATCTTGTTTTTTATTGTATTTTTCCATAGTGATTTCTCTTGATAAACAAATCTTCATAGCCATTTCATTAGAAGACTATGGTCTTGAAACTTCGAATGTTTTATCCCCAAACCCCCTTCTCTTTCTTGTTGTCTATGACTTGATCTCATTTAACCAGGTGGATCTTGTGGTTGTTTGGGTTACAATTTCCTTGTCATAGAAAGTCCCTTCTGATAGCATCCAGTTTGTCCCTCACATTTGTTGGTATAGGAAACAAAGACATCACGTAGGTAGGTAATACATCAAAAACACTGCTAATGAGTGTAACTCTACCACCCAAAGAGAGATATTGGCTTTTCAAATTCACTAGCTTCTTCTCACATTTCTCCAGCACATTAGTCCAAATACCCTTTGATTTGCTTTTGTCTCCCAAAGGCATGCCAAGATAAACCGTAGGAAGCTCTCCTAATTACAAACCCCTCCCCAAAACCCAACCCAAAGAGATTGGCTAAATTGATAATCCTAGGCACCTCATTAACTGTGTAAACGAAGCTTTTACCCCGTTTAAGTGTAGGCCTGAAATGGCTTCAAACAGTATGAGAACGATTCTTAGATGCTTCAGCTGAATGCTATCTGCATTTGTGTCATTAGCATAATAAAGGTGAGAAATGGAATATCATCCATGTTTACATTGAAACCTCTTATCCAACTGTTTGTTTGTGTTGTCCTTAGCACGTCACTAAGACCCTCCATTGCCAAGATAAATAGAAAAGGAGATGAAGGGTCCCTTGTCTCAATGCTCTCCCATAAAAGAAGAAACTAGAAGGTTATCCATTTATCAGGATTGGAACTTCACAGTTGTAGTACAAAACTTGATCCATTTTCCGCCAAACCTCATAGTCTCCAGTCTTCTAGAGAAAGGCCCAGTTATAGGCTCATATCCAACTTACATAAAATGCCAGGAATCTTGTTGATCTTCCTCACATCCACACTCGTTGGCAATAAAAATAGCATCCACATCTGCCTCCCTTGTTAAATGTCATTTATTGACCATCCACCAATTTAGATACTACTTTCTTAAGCCTTTCAGTCAAAATTTTTGAAATGATCTTTTAGATGCTACCTATCAGGACGATAGGTCTATAATCCTACAATTCTTTGACCTCCATCTTCTTTGGGATTAATGCTATGAAGGTAGCATTGAAGCTCTTCTTAAAGATGTCCTGATCATGGAGATTCTGTACCGTCGCAACCACTTCTCTGCTTACTACATCCCAGCAAGTGATGAAGAATGCCATAGTATAGCCATCTAGACCAGCTGCTTTATCCCTAGCACATGCCATAAGACAATCTTTGATTTCTTGTTCATTAAACTGACTCTATAGCATTATGTTATCAGCTTCACTAATCACAGACCTTGACCTAGGGTGGAACTGAGGTCTCCATGCCTCTGATTCTGTGTATAGGCTGTAGCAAAACTTGGTGATCTCTTTTTTTATCACGGTTGGCTCCCCTGCACACGCACCATTAACAGATAAGACTGTCAATATTGTTGTATCTCCTATGACAGTTGGCAGCTCTGTGTAAGAACTTGATGTTTCTGTCCCCTTCTTTTAGCGACAGGGCCCTAGCTCTTTGTCTCCATGCCACTTCCTCTTTGCATTCTCTTCAAACTCCCCTATAAGAACTGCTCTTAAGTATGCCTCATCATCAGCTAATTGCCTTTGATCTCGAATTTCCTCCAACTCAACCACTTGGCTAACGATACTATGTTTCTGTAGCCCGGTTTTCCTTCAGTAGTTAATCTCTATTCTTTAACCTTACCTTTCAACCATTTCAGTTTACCTTCCGTTATTTTCTTGCAATATCCGGCCATCCTGAACCAGGTGACCACTCACAAATGATGATTAATTCTTTCCTCTTACCTTGCATATTAATAATGCTAATGTAATGCCCAAATTTGTTGACAAAAGAAATCTGAAAAATGATGTTTTCGAAGATTCCTTTAAAGGCATAAACTATCTACTCCATTGTCCTCTGGCTAAAGCTTGACCTGTCATCGTATTGCAACCTGTTTCAACCCAATCGTAGCATGTTTTTGCTTGAGACCTTCCTAGTAATGTCGTACGATTTGAACCCATCGCAAAGTAAATGACATCGTCAGCCATAACTGAAAGAAGGAATATGTTGCACAAGAGAAGGGAAGAAAATGGTAAATTCTGGTGACCATATATCACCGGAATATGGATTCTAGAGGCCTAGAAGGGACCTCAGACAAGAAACTCAAGACAGGTGCCTGGGAGCATTTTGAACAAGCTGGTTAAAGCTCTTCGTATTATGATTTATCCAAAAATTTGTTACGGTGCACAAGACCTTGATATTCAGTCGGCACATTGTTACGGTGCACAAGACCTCGATGTTCAGAAGGCACGGATAATACAAGAGAGTGACCAGGAATAACAATGAAGAGCCACTTTAAAGAACACCAAGTGATCTACTCTTTCATTTTCTCCGGTGTGGTGGTTAGGTCAACTATGTTGTATGGGGTGAAGTGTTGACCAGTTAAGCACTCTCGTGCTCAGAAGATGAGAGTTGCGGAAATGAGGATGCTAAGATAGAGATATGGGCATATTAGGAGAGATAAGATTGGGAATGAAAATATTTGGACAATATGGGAGTGGTTTTCATGGTGAACAAGAAAAGGGAAGTGAAATTGAGATGGTTAAGGCACGTGAAGAGGAGATGCACAGATACCCTACTAAGGAGAAGTGAGAGGTTAACAATGGCGGATCTAAGGAGAGGTAGAGGTCGGCCATAAAAGAAGTAGGAAAAGGTGATTAGACAGGGTATATGGTGCACCTTCAGCTTACCGAGGACATGACCTTGGGTTATGATGGTCGAGTATTAGGGTAAAAGGTTCATAAGTACTTGAGTGTAGTCTTCTTGCATTATAGTAGCATTAATACTAGTCACGTAGTTTCTTGCCCTCCAAATTTTGTTAATACCGATTGTTCTTTGCTTCGATTATTGCATTATCTTTTTGTTGTTACTGTTCCTTTTTCTAAATGTTATGTACTAATTTCTTTATTATTTGTTGTGTCTGCTTTTCGTCTATATGTTATTTTTTTAAAATTGCGTTGTTATGAATTACTTGAGTGGGTCTCTTGAAAACAGTCTCTTCACCTCAACAAGGTAGGGATAAGGCATGCGTACACCCTACTCTCCCAAGACCCCACCTAGTGGGACTACACTGAGTATGTGATTGTGTTATTGTAAGGCATGTGACGCATTGTTCACTAAAGAATCCCTTTACCAGAGATAGCTACAGAAACAATTTAGGTAACACATTACTGGTCGTCCATTTCTTTTATCAGGAGCAGCCTAAGATGAAGATTAAGGGATGCAAGAAATTCAAAGTTGATAACATTACATACTCTCTTATTTCTTCATAAGTTTTCTGCTTCAGTCGTGGTGTGAACTCCGCCCAATCATAGTCTCCAACCCCAAACCTGTAAAGAAGATAAATTGTTTCAAAACTCTCATGCTTTTGTGTGCACAGCAGAGAAATAACACAGAATGGAAAAGAAGATAGCCAGGTGAGACCTCATTAAAATTTTGACAAATGCTGCTCTCTGGCTTTGATTAAATCCCAGTACTCTAAATGATTTTCCTTCTCCTTCCATCAAAGGAAGTGGTACAGAAGAGTCCACTGCCAGAGTAAAGAACTTCTCCTTAAATACTACCAAGTATCCTAATTGATATAATTTTTAATTACGTCTAGTTGAAATAGGAGATGAGATCAAGAGTTAATATTTCACCACGGCCTCTCTTTCTGTAAGGCCTTCTCACAACTGGCGCTCCAGGTAAAGCTGTCTCACCATCACTCAAATCTGCTTCATAATTATCATCCTCACCATCAGATGTCACCTCCTCCAGGCCAGCAAGATCATCGTCTTCAACAGACACCATCTGGTGGGAAATGAAGATAGTCATGACAACGGATAGGAAACTATTTGTGAGAGTTGACCAATATACTAAACATATACTCCCTCCATCCCACATTAATTGAGAATAAGGGAGTAAATACAGATGACAAATTGAGAGAATGAGAAGATTAACATGTACAAAAAATGCAGAGTTTAATGCACTGTCAATTCATTCAACAGAAGAAAAATTGAATAAACTTTTTGAGAATAAGAAAAATTGACTAAATTAAATGAAAAACCACATGTGAATGGCATTCCTCACCTGTTTACGACTTCTCTTTCCCTTGCCCATACCATTAAATTCCTCGACTTTATGCATTTCATATCTATCTCGTAACAATTCTTCCCAGTAGGTTGCTCTGTCAGAATTGAGTGCTGTTGCTTTGTTCTCCATAGAAAGAGTTGGGATATCTTCTTCTGGTGTTGCTTCTGCTTCTTTTATATACTCAAAATTAGCTACCTGAAACATTCAGAAGCTTTGAGATTGTACTAGATCAGTAACCAAATACAAAGCTCAAATGCACCCAAAGAAAAGCTAAATGTGAAAAAACTTTTAAGAATTAAAAAGCTATGCGGCATATGATTTCCTTATTCCTGCTGGAAAACCTTAGAGAAGACCAATCAAAGCACTTTTTGTTGTGGAGGTACTCGATCATTCAGACGGTAATGGCAAGAATCAAGCATATCAAGATGACTGGGGATACCTTTACACCTGAGACCATATCTAATATGAAGCTCTGGATTCTAAATACAGAAATATCAAGCACACATTGTCCTGGTGTTATTGTTAAATCAATTTTCTATGGGCATTCATATGTTTATTACAGTGGAAATAAAAGGAAACAAAATAATATTCAAGGTGCAAACAAGGCAGTGTTACTTGGTAATATGGTTATTGACAAAAGACCTTCATATTGCACCCCAATCGTATCCATAAAGTTCCTTGCCTTATTAGTATTAGCTATCTTGTGGTAATCGTGTATACCCTCTCTTCCTTCAACCATCATCACTAAATTAGCCTTTTGCAATTTCTTTTTTATTAAGTGAAAGAAATTTCATTAAAGTAATATATTGAAAATTAGCCTATTAAAAACTTACTCAATTAAAATATAAGAACCCTTTGATTTTGTTAACAAGGTGACATGTTCGGAATAAGTCGTAGAACATAAGTGGATATGATATTTTTATTATGCAATCTTAAATTGAATAACTACAACCCCCATATGCAAGTGGCAAACTTATGAGTATAATTAAGTACATTATGAGTAATTATACTACAGTGAATGATTGGGAAATAGAGAGAGTTGCCTCATTACTGGAAAAATTGGGGGATGCTAGGCTTGACACAAATGCAGCAGACGGTGATATGGAAACATAACAAGGATGGCAAGTTCACAGTTAACAGTGCGTACAAGAGAGGGACAGTAGGGGGAACTGGTAGGGCTCAATATCAATGGAAGAATTTGTGGAGAGGTTTAACTCCCACAAAAGAAAAATGTTTCACTTGGTTAGTAATCAAAAGAGCATGTTTGACAGGAATGACGTTGGTGCCTAGCTGTTTTTAATGCAATGTAACAGTTGAAACAAACAATCACTTTTTCCTACATTGCAAGTTCACAACACAGCTCTGGGACTTTTTCTCAACATTAACAGTCTTAGTTGGACCATGCCAGAACACACATCAGGTTTATTCAGTTGTTGGATCAGAAGAGGTGGTTAGTAATCAAAAGAGCATGTTTGACAGGAATGACATTGGTGCCTAGCTGTTTTCTATGCAATGTAGGATCAGAAGAGGGGAAAGTAAGACTCGAAAAGAATGGTGGAAGTTGATACCACCACGTGTATGGTAGTCCGTGTGAAGAGAAAGGAATGGAAGATGTTTTGAAGATAGGTCCAATTCCATTCACAAAGTAAAATGGAATTGTTTAGTATCTTTAATTTTTTCGTTCAAACAATTATGAATAGAGTATGTAGATTAAATTGTAAAATCGATACGCAATCTGTAATTTTGTGATGAATTTTCTGAAGGTGGCCAGCATATCCTAATGTTGAAGAATAAAAACATACCAATTTAAAAACAAAAGAAGTGTCTTCCACATCAAAGAGTACCTCTTCAAACTTAAGGGAATTTTGTTTTACTTTTAAGTAGTATAGCACTTCAGAAGAACCAAATATATATATTCCATTCCTCCACGTTTACATCAAGTACAAGTATATCTTAATACTTTAAAAGATTCGAATTGATCACTGAGAAAGTGTAAACCCATGTATATTTCAAAACCTAATTATGGTTAATCTTAAGCTTAGTGACCTGCTTAAATGATCCTAAATTTGCCGACAAGGGAACATGGTGTAGGCGAGATGCTTAAGACATGAATCTATAAGTTTGAATTAAGTTGGAAACGCAGCGAATTGGTGTTGAGGATTGAAAGTGTTGAAATGTTGTTAAGAGAGGCAAATCAACTGCCAAGGGTGCCTAGTATTAATCCTGCATCCAAGGAGACAATCCCAGTCCCCAGAGGTTCTGCGAGAAAGCCCTGCACCACAAGAAGGCCAGATTTGCTTGACTGGTGACACATGTGATGAGCTCGTACCTCGTGGGTGCCGTGCGCCCTCCTGCACTCTAAATTGCTCTCTCTGACCCTACCGATGGTATGGAAGGACAAAGAATGTCCTAAGGAATGGAAGTTTATAGCGATTATCCCCAACTCCTTTACTAGATAGATGTTGGGGGAAGATAGGTAACACAATCCATTGCCACTGCAAAATCACCTTCCAATTATAAAAATTTATACAGGAGATATGAACCTTGAAGGCCTTCAAAAATGAATCCTCTTCTTCATCGTCCAGGGCAACATCCTCATCTCCAACTTGCTCACGATTGAGCAATCTGAGAAAAGAAAATAACAGAAAGATCATTACATTCATGTGACATAAACTGATACCATCCCTAAAGAGAACCAAAGAAAAAGGAGGAGAAAGTGGACCTTAGATAAAGAAAACTCACCTATCTATTGCAGCATCATCGTAATGAATTTGTCGCAATTTTCCAGCCTCATCATTCTCATCAGCAAATAACTCTTTTGACCCATACCTTATAATATCATCCAGTTCTTCCTGAATTAAGATTGTAGATTGTAATTAGCTACCTTTTTATCGTATAACAGTCAATAATGATGACTGTCCAAAGAATGCTTTAAGTATTGATCAATTGTAAGATCAAAATCTTTTATTTTCCCCTTACTTTGTGTGTGTGTGTGTTCGTTTCGTTACGGGGAAGGGGTGGGGGGCTGCAAACTGAATAACAGTTACATTTTTTCCTTCAATAATTATGACTAGGTGTTTGTCATGCCTCAGAATATTAAAGAAGCATATGAGAGATGGACTTTGTGGAAAGAAGAAAAAAACATCAAGAAAATCTGGAAAATGGTCCCCGCAAGTATTTTTGGTGTGTATGAACAGAAACAAATTGCAGCACTTCTGATGCAATTTTGATGCCAAACCACTCTTTGAAGGCTAGATGTCTACTGAATCTATTTGGTAGGAGTAACCTAATCCCTGTACATAATGCCGATCTTTGTTTGGACTTTATATGCACTGACTTTAGCTTAGTCTCAAACACTGTTGTTAATCCCCCCAAATTTTTTGACTTCGTTAACTCCCTGGTTTACCACTGGAGCTAGCATACTCTTGTACTTATTGCATCTTCTTGATGCCGGTAATGAAACATCTTATTTCATCAAAAATAATTATGACTAGGTGTTGAGATCAGCCATGGAATCCACAAGCACATTAACTGATGACAGTTTTACTTTTTTATACAATACAGTTCCAATGCTAAAGTTCACCAATTCCACCTGGCCATCTATCTAACCAACCACAGGAAACAAGTAGGAAACTGTGTACCATGTGATATCTTGTTCCATGTGACAGCAATAGGAGGAATGAGATCACCATCATTTATATCAAGTAATGCACAATATTTGGTTCACAAGCACATAACAATTAGATAAAAGCAAGATTTGATTGAGAGAATTACTAATTGAGGAACAAGTCTCAAATATAAATATTCTGCAAGATCTAAATGATCATTTTGACAAAGCCTGCAAGTCTCTTTAAGAATTTCAACGTCCCAAAGTTTCATTTTCTTACTTTCACCTTCTTCATAGTGTTTCCTCTGAAAATTTAAATTTCTTAGTTCTAAATAAAGGATTAATAAAAGCTGACGTTATTATGAGGTGCATCTAATTCTAAAGTCATGATAGGCTCCTCCTCCCCCCACCCCTCACACACACGCCCCACCACCACTCTTCAGCATATAACCCTCAGTGTTTACCTTGGACATACTGATTAAGGAATGAGAACTTTACAGAGTTGAGTGAACCAAAAAACTAAAATACCTTTGCAACCCAATTTTGGATATCCTCATTGTTTGAGCTCGACTATTATGGAAGGTCGAAGAATTAACTGTATCTATGATGAAGTGGGTCCAGAAGCAGAAAAGACTTTTGAAGAATTTTAACCTCTATTTTAAGTAAAATATAGAACCCAAGTTACCTATTGTAATTACAATTGAAAGTGACTGAATAAAAGAACTACTTTAGGAAACTTGTCACTGCTTTGGGACAACCCAGATTTATTTTGGGCAGCGGGGATAAGAAAATAACTAAAAGAGATCGTAGATTCAATAGTAGGGAATATTATAGCTAGGTGAATTTTCCACATCTGCTTACTAAGCCTTTGAGGCTAGAGTTAGCCGGTACCTATGTGGTGGGAGGTAGCAGGTACAAGGTATAGGTTACTCGGTGAACATAGTCGACATGTGCACGCAGGTGCGGAAACCGCCATTATTAAAAAACAAAATTGTAGTGCATCTTCAACGACTTGTATACACTCAAGGCAACAACAATTTAATTCTTAATGCATATAGCTCATTATCTATTGGATGCCCTGCATCCTCAGAGTCAGAACAGTGCTGTCACCTTGTACCAACCAACTTATGCAGACAGCACAGTATAGTACAAAAAGAACTTAAAGAATCACATAGTTACGTTGAAAAGGTGCCAATTATTGAAGACTAATATAAGTAAACAAGAGTTCTCTATTAAGAAACTTATACTTTCACGCCAGACAATTCACTCAATTCAACATGCTTTAAGAGCATACACAAGCCCTAAGTTTGAGTCATACAGCTAATTTACAAAAAAATTGCAAGTACTTCTCCCAGAAAATAAAAGGCTCACACACGAAGAATTTGTTACACACTCATGCAAAAATAAGTATATCTTCTAACTTACAGATACAGAAATAACAGAAATTCAACATAGCATGAGAGAAAAAACAGGTCCTAATCAAGTCTCACTGTCCCCATCTCAAAACATTTCTGTATGCATTGACACATTGAAGAAAAAAAGTGAACTCAAAGTTATGGATACCTACCCATTAACTTGAGGAAAATGACCTTAGAAATTAGGATCTCTCTAGCCATTAGCTTGCTTCCCCTAGCGGTATAAAATCTAGTCTTAGCTCAAAGACAGCAAAGAAGTTACCTGGTTGATATTTTGTGCTTTAAGCCTTCCAACAACGAGATGTTCCAAAATCATTTTCTTCTTAGTCATTTGCATCATTCTTTCCTCAATGGTTCCTCTTGTTATGAGCCGAAAAATCATTACCTGCAATATCAAATATAGAGAGAGAAAAACAGTATCACAACCTTAGATACAGGCCAATATATCAGTGTCTACATAACCATCTCTTCTTTTTCCATCGAAGCAAGGCTAATGAATATCAATATTTTTCCTTGGGGCCAACATCAAAAGGGAAGCAATTGTAACCTTATTTGTTTGTCCAAGCCGATGAGCTCTAGCCATTGCTTGTAGGTCAGCATGGGGATTCCAATCACTGAAAGATAAGACAGTTAAAAGATAAGCAACAGGTACTGCAGCACATTGAAAATAAAATTACAAAGAAGTTCCCTTCCAATTCCCCATCTTCTCTAGATTTGAGATCAAAAGGGCAACCAGAATTGGATGATGCATTTTTACATTTCGTCCTGTATTGTTGAAGTGCGTGACCTCTCATTTAAAAGCTTACACTAATAGAGAAAACACATTTTTATTTACTAAGTCCAATGTTGTCAAAGACGAAAAACTAAAACAAAAAAAAAAATACTCCGGGTCTATTGGGGCTTTAAGTGCAAAACACAATTAAACTGTGGGCTTAACTAAAAAGGAAATGAAGGGACAAAATAGAAGTACATATGCAATTCAAGAAAAAAGTAACGAGATTCTTTTTAATCAGGTAAACGTATTTTCATTAATAATCATGTCCAAAAAGTTGGCCGTGTACAATGGTTAAACCATTTCTCCCCATTTTGTTCTTCATTGTTGCGAGCTTTTAGAACCATTTTAGGGTGTTGGGAGCTGAAAAATTGGTGGGGAATTGCGTGGGAGGTGGTGTGAGTTCGTGGTGCAAGTTTTTCCAGGTAATTCTTGTCGTTTTCGCCTTTTTTGGTGTTTTTATTAGTATCTTGATTTCCTTACTTGATAACCTGATTTCCCCCTTGATTCCTTGTCGTTTTAGCCTCATTTTCGTACCACGCGCTCGCCGTGTTGTGCTCTACGCGATGGTGCCCTTGGTATATTTTTCAAGATTGTGGGCCCCGCAGGCCCCTTTTTAGTTCTGGTTACGACCCGAGTTGCTTTACGCAATATGGGTATTGGTCTTCCTGTTTTAACCCCTGTATCCTTAATTTGCTAGTTTTGAACCGTGTTGGGTGATTTTTGGAGCTGTTTGGGCTGCGCGAGCGACTTGCGAGAGATTTTCGTCGGCGTCCAGGTAGGCTAGGTTTTCCTTTATTTTAGACTGGGTTTCTTGTTGAATGCTAGTTTATTCTAGCCAGTTGGTGGGCTGGGGTAGTAGCTAACATGACTTCTTTTCTATTATTTGCGCTTGTTTACCTTTCGGAGCCTGTGCGGGGACACGTTGTTAGCTGTAGGCTGCGTTTCGAGTGCTCGGTCTACAGGGAGTGACCAGGTAACCGTATTACTGATGGGGGATATTTGGTAGTTACTCAGGCAAGTTGTGTGCTTAGTTGGTGGCTTCTGGCTTTTCTAAACTTCGAGTGTGTTTCTTATTTGCGTTACTTGACCCCCTTTATGCATTATCTATCATAGGATCTGGTGATCAAGCATGGGCATGTCCAGGGGCTGTGTTAGCTTTATGTTCGCAAGATAACCAATTAAAACTGAAAGTTTTCTCGGCTTAATAACTAATGGAACGGAGATTTTTCTTGTACTTATATATATGCCACGACCACCTTGTGGTATGGC
>JBDJHY010000097.1:11477047-11496076 GCA_039654485.1 Withania somnifera | reverse complement strand
GTTTAATGTCATTTTCAGGACGTGCCTGAAACTTAGAGATGGAGTACATCAAGTTGTTAAATAACACGAATAAGATTTGGGAGAGGGTGGTGGAGTTGAGAAGATTGTGACCATCTCCGAGAATTAATTCAGTTACATACAAGGGCGCTCGATATGGTGTTCATTAAACTAGAATAGGCTTACGACAAAGTCCCAGAGAGATTCTTTAGAGGTGCTTGGAGGCTAAAGGTGTTCCGGTGGCGTAGACTAGGTCGATTAAGGACATGTATGATGGGACCAAGACTTGTGATAGGACTGTGGGAGGAGATTAGAAGCACTTTCCCGTATTGATCGGGTTATAATAGGGATCAACCCTTAGTTTTTTTTAATTTGCCTTGGTGATGGATGTATTGACACGGCAAATTTAGGCGAGGTGATGTGGTGTATTGTTATTTGCATATGACTTAGTTTGGTTACGAGATCCACAGAGTAGTTAATGCCAAGATGGAGGTTTGGAGACAAAACTCTTGAGTCTAAAAGGCTTAGGCTGAGCAGGACCAAGAAGGAGTATTTGGAGGGCAAGTTCAGTAAGGTGGCACATCAGCCTGACGTGATAGTGAAGCTTGATACTCAAGCTATTCAGAAAAGAAATAGTCTCGAGTATCTTGGTTCTATGATCTAGGGAGATTGATGAAGATGTTACTTATAGTATTGGTGTAGTATGGATGAAATGGAGGCTTGCATCCGAAGTCTTGTGTGATAAGAAGGTGCCCCCTAAACTTAAAGAGAAATTCTACAAAATAGCAGTTAAACCTACTATGTTGTATGGGACCGAGTGTTGGCTAATCAAGATGATATGAACTGAGATGAAGAAGAGATCAGAAAGAAACTTTACTGGTTAAATAAAATGCAAGGATCTTAAATACTGCATTAACCAATAACCTTGTCCATATTGAGTGGACAAATCTCTAAATACAAAGATAATGATAATAATATTTCCTACCAGATTTGTACTAGATACATATGTTTAAATTAAAATATAAAGATAACTCCTAACACATAGATAACAGTTATTGCTCTAGATAACTATTGGTAACTACTATAGAGAACTGCTACTTAGATATTAGAAAATAAGCTAAATTATCTCCAGATGCTCTTCTAGAGTGAGTCCGTAAAGGAGTAGTCGTATCACAAGAAATCTCACATCCAAAAAATAAATGAGGCGAAGATGAGAATGTTGCGACAGATGTGTAGGTTGACTAGGAGAGATGTGATTAGAAATGGGATTATTCGAGACAATGTAGGAGTGACTTCAGTGGAAATTAAGATACGAGAAGTGAGATTGAGATGGTTTGAACATGTGTTCAGGAGGGATACTAATGCTTCAGTGCGGAGGTGTGAGAGATTGGCTATGGATGATTTCAGGCGAGGTAAAAGTAGACTGAAAAAATATTAAAGGTAATTAGACATGTCATGGAGCAGTTACAGTTTAACAATGAAATAGCCCTAAATAGGAAGTTGTGTAGGATGCGTACCAGGGTAGAAGGATAGTAAAAAGGATTGTTTCATTGTTGGTAGCTAGAAATGCTTAGTTTTGATAGTCGTGCTAGGATTCGTAGTGATATGCTTGTAGTGCCTTGTTCTTGGAGTTTTTGTGAGGTACGTTGCGTCAATTAGATTGTTTGTAGCTATCCTATGGAAGTCTTGTTTTTTATACTTTCTGTTATTTCTTGTACTATTTGTTGATCTTATATTATATCTTTTTCTGGATTGTTTTATCCTGTGTCGGGGTCTATCGAAGACAACCTATCTACCTTATATTTGAGGTAGTGGTACAGTCTGCATATACTCTACCCTCCCCAAACCCTACTTGGTGGGAGTACACTGGGTTTGTCATTAGGGTGTTAGGAGGGGTTGTTAGAGGGGGCAAGAAATATAATAAGATAAGAAAATAAGTAGTATAAACACTTCCCATTTTAAAAAAAAAAAGATGGCACATAACTTGGTTTTACCTTCTAGTTCCATGCACATGAGGTATGCATTACTAAAAAAAGAGTAGCTCGATGCACTAAAACTCTCGTTATGCGTGCGTTCCGAAGAAAGGCCGGACAGTCCTCTATGAGTTATTATTTCTTAATGTTACATCAATGTACCTTTTCTTACTAAATTCTATGAATGATATGATAAAAGAAATCAATTTCAATTACGCCTTGATACGTGTTATTACTTAATTTAACTTTAATTCATCCCAGTTTTCAATTGAAAGCCAGTATGATAACTTTGAAAAGAAAAAAATGACAATCCGGTGTACTAAAGCTCCCGCTATATGCGAGGTTCGGGAAGCATGGACCACAAAGGTCTATTATACACAATCTTATCCTGCATTGGTAATTAAATTTCATATTTTATAAAATTGACATTGTATAAAAATTGTCATTTAAAATAGTTAAGTTAATCTCCAAAATAAATGTTTACTTAAACCTTTAAAATTAAAAGCACTTGTAATGAACTTTAAACGAATGGAAAGAAAATCCCAACGGAAAAATTGACCCATTTTCCCTTGTTTTGGAACAACTGTTAGAAACTAAGGAATCTTCAGCCAATTTGGATAGTTAGAGGGTATTTTTGAGCCAAAAACGTAATGGTGGGGGCATTTTTCACCCAAAAACACAACATGGGGTAAATTTGATCTATTTTGCATAGTTTAGGGGTATTTTTGGTCCTTTTCCTGCTGGAGGTGAGTTATATGTTTTAGATAAACAACAAAATAATATGGGTCATTCCAATTATCAGACACCCCCTGAAGGATGATGAATGGCAATATTTTTTCATGTTAAGGTAAAGTTAATGAATGACTATGTTCTCTTTGAAGAGACGCAGAAGACATAGAGATCCTCCTACACCTAGTATCAGTCAATTCGCAACAAGCTATGATTGAGATGTCTGCTTTACACTTTGTTGATACTTGGAAGCTTGTGAGGGTGCCGTTTAATAGCTTCAACTACCTTGGCACATAGGAAGTTAATGCTGGACATTCTGTGAAGGAACATAGGAGGTCTTGGAATCAAAGATTTGGCTGTTTTTAACAAAGCTTTGCTAGGAAAATAGTTACGAAGATTAGGGATGAAGGTACAAAGCCTTTTGGAGAGGAGTGATAGTTGATAAATATGGGGTAATGGAAGGGGGTTGGAGAATTCAAGATTTTACTATGCCGTTTGGGTGTAGTTTGTGGAGGAATATAATGAAAGGATGGGAAGGTTTCAGTGTATATTTCTCATTCAAGGGAAATGAGAGGAGAGTTAAGTTTTGGGGACATAAGTGGTGTGGGGATAACTTGGAATTTGAGATTTAGAAGGAATTTCCATGATTGGGAGTTGATCAAGCTCCAAAGATCGATGACCCTCCTTCGTAGGCAAGTCAATCCAGTGGATAAACCTGATGCTTTATGGTGGGTTCTGGAAAATAATGGACTTTTTCTGTTAAATCTTTCTACGAAGAACTGCTGGACGGGAGGAGAATGCGTTCCCATGTGTTGCAATATGGATATCGCAGGTGCTGAGAAAGATGTGCTTTTTCTTTTGACTAGCAGCTAGAGGGGTGATCATGATTTTTGCGTCAGGTGGTGTTATTTGTGTAAGAAGGCATGTGAATAAGTGGATCATCTTCTCATTCATTGTATCTTTACCATGAGATTATGGTGGGACATGCTTCGGTGGTTTGGAAATTCTTCAGCAATGTCAAAAACTGTAAAAGATTTGATGTTTTGTTGGAGAAGCGGGAAAATGAGGAGAAGACGTAGGCACGGAACTTGGTATCCCTTGCATTATGTGGGTTATTTGGAAATAGAGAAATAGGAGAGATTTTGAGGGGTAGAGTCGAGTTTTACTCAGGTGAGTAACACTTCAGATATTTAACCGCGGACCTTTAGTACTTAGCTCAAAAAATCAAACTAAAATTTCAAGTCCCAGTGAACCACAGACAGGACCACAGCTCATGGTACTGAACCACAAATCGTGATCTAACTCGTGGGGCAGCCCTCCAAGTCAGTCCAATTTCCCAAGTTTCCACGAGTGACACTATGACTCATGAAATGAGAGCACGAGTCGTAGTCTGACCATTAGAACCTGGCCTGAGGGTTGAAAATGCTACCCAGACCACGGATGACTGTACGGTCTGTGAAAGCTACCAACGATCTGAACTGTCAACCCGTGGATGGCTCCAGAAAACTGTCAAAACTTTCCAAGGAACCATAAGCCAAAGCACGACTCATGGATTGAGATTTTAAAATACATTCCAAAAAGGGCAATTTCGTCATTCCAAAACCTTTACACCTAAACTACTATATTCAAATAGATTAGTTTCTCTCATAATTCTTCGATCAAACTCCCCAAGTCAGAACAAGTTCTCTCAAGAAACAAGTTAGGGTTCAAAGTTCAAGTCTCCAATCCAAGCTTTTAGTCCGGAACTTTTGTCTCTCCTAGGTATGTAGGACTTCAATGAGAGTTTTCTTCCGCTCTCATGCCCTAGTTTTCAGAAAAAACATTTAAGAACTTCATGACTTTATAATTTAAGGTTTATACCCAAATTATGCAATTTACTTGATTTTCAATTTCGGCATGTTATTTTATGAATATCGTCCTTGATATAATAGTTATGCATGGATTTTCACGAGTGTTACTTTAATCCAACACTTTGGACAAGGATTTAACATGATTAGTTCCATGATCTCAGAGTTCATTTAAAATAGTAATTTGAACTAAGTGTCATGCTTTATTTTCAAAATTCAAATTGAATATTCAAATTGGTGTCATGCTTTATTTTCAAACAGACAGCTTTACCTATTTATGAGCAAATAGTATTATTGTTTTGGGAGGACTATTTAGCACCAAAAGGATACAAGTTTCAGATAATCCAAGCCCCATAACTACATTGCCAACTGTAGGACTAAAGTTGTTCCGCCAGTTAAGTCAACTCTTTGGCCCAAAAGGTCCAGTAATGGATCCACATCAGACACGTTCTATATCCTTTGGCAAAGTATAAGGCACCCTCCCAACTAAGATTGTATATGTTGGACTCCATGATGCTCACATAGTTTGTGTCAGTTGTAAGAAACTCCCCAGTATATGCCTTCTATCAATTTAAGAATTATGGTTTCCCAGTTTTATTATTGTACTTTTAGATATTCATGATCCAGATGTCCGACATGATTCTTATGATCTTGTTCATTATATCTTTCAAAGTATCAAAAGCATAGTTTAAATTGTGGTTTAATTCAGTCTGCACATTCTTACATACTCAGTACATTCAAATGTACTAATGGCATATATCCTTGTGTTGCATCATTATGATATAGACTCAGGTGTTTGTTCCCAGAAACGTGACTAGATAGCTCGGCAGTATCTCAAATCAGCTTGGTAAGTACTCATCACGACTTTTTGAGTGATTCAGATTGTTCAGTTTATTTTAGTCTTTTGTTTCAGCTGTTTTAGAGTTAACTAGGGGTTTGTCCTAATAACTCAATCTTATGTAGTAAAGGCTTATCAGATATTAGATATTCAGACATAGGGTTTCAGTTATTGCTTTCAGTTGCAAAAGTTCTCTTTTACCCATTTCAGTATATTAAAGCTTCCGCTCACAAACTTAAATTGTTAATTATCTTTTAGTAGCATTCCAGTACCAAAGGTCCACTTTGGGTCACTTGAGATCTGAAATACCAGTCACACCTAGGATGTAGACTCAGGTCGGGCTAAGTAGCCTCCCGTCACTTATTTTCTTTTGGTGCACCCATAAAGTTCCTTCTCGTATAGAAGATTGGGTGGATTTTGCAGAGAATCATTTTTTGTAGATTCTTTACCTTTTGGTTCCCTTATACACGGCCAGCTCATCCATGTTTATGAATGACATACTCTTACCTTAACCAAAAATTATGTGAAGGGCCTTTAAAGTCAATTGAAATTAGCGATATTAGTGAACTGATATCTAGGTTTTCCAAGCCGAACTTTAGACAGAGAAGGCACACTTGAATGGATCTACTTCTCCTTTGCCAAATGGATCTTAATTAAGAGGGTCAACCCAAGCTATTGGGGGTGCTTTCAATGAAGTTTTCTATCTTAAAGGCTATATCTCACCATCCTGCACTGAAGGCTGACTCTGGAAAAATGATAATTGGCATATCTTCACCCTTGAGAGACAAGATAGTCATGCAGCTTCCAGGTGCATTTTATTTCCTAGTACCAAAAAAATCAGCCACCTGGCCCCTTGTCCTCCATCTTCTCACAAGGTTCTAGTTGTCATTGCAAGCTTCTTTTAGGATAAAACTTATGCACTCCATCACCTTCTTACTAAGAATTATTCTTCTCAGTTCTCATCATGTTTCTGTTTCTCTCTACCTAGTCGAACCAAACTCCCTTGCCAGAGGTCCATCGGGTAATATAAAAGGATTCCAATCCAGCTGTGAACTAAATTCTATTTTCCCTGTGAGGTTATAAAAGGTCCTAGGAAAATGATATTTTCAGTAATCACAGTGGCTGATAACTGTTGGGTGAGAAAGAAAAGGTCTAATTCCGGAGAGAATACACCGGAAAAGAGTATTCTGCATCCCTAAGAAGTAGGAGAGAAAGTCTTGGAAATCGTGCCTGGGATCATTTTTCCTTGAGAAAACAATTAAAAGGAAGCAATTTCTGATCAGTTAGAATTAATTGGATTTGATTCGTTTCCATGACTATAAAACCACTGACATATGATCATCTTTTCTATTATAGAACTTGTACACTCGCATTCGAACATTGGAAAACTTCTCACCCCGCCCACTCTTCACCAGTGGTGTTACTTCTATAAAGTGCTAGGAGAATGTGATCGCAGTAGTAGAATGACTAGTCAAAATGTGAGCAACAGATGAAGATCGACAATTCAGAGAAAGTTTGCTTTGTTTGGTTGATGCAGTATAAGACTTCAAATAGTACGGATGACAAGATATCTAAGAATAAACACCAACAGAATGAAAACACAGACAAACCTGAAGAGGAGTTCCGGTCAAAAGGACACGGTGTCTAGTAGAGTACTGCTTCAATGAAGAAAACAACTTTGAATCCTTGTTTTTCAGACGGTGACCTTCATCAACAATCTAAATACAAATATCAGCACCCTTAAGAAAAAAAAAAAAAACAAGAAACAACTCACTTGACAATTAAAGCAATTACCATGCACTCCCACTTTATAGGCTTCAAAGAGGCAGAGTCCATGTTGATCATTTCGTATGATGTCAGAAGAACATCAAATTTTGTTCTATCTTTCTTAGTTTCACCAACTGTCTGACCAGATTTCTTTTTCTTGATCTTGTTAGAATTTTTGGGAAAGAAAAATTCATATTCCCTAATAACAGCACGAGCTTGTGCAGAACCAACATACATTACCTACAGCATCACTTCTCCTCAGGAAAAGTATAGCAAATATTCATGATAGAAATCAAAAGATCCCAACTTACCACATTCATTTGAGGAGCCCAAGTGGCAAACTCCCGTTCCCAATTTCTCAATGTAGAAAGAGGGGCAACTACTAAATGTGGAGAGATGTCCTCTTCAAAAAGAGAGGCTAGAAATGCAATACTCTGTATTGTTTTGCCTGCAAGCCTTATAATGCATCAGAAAAGAATAACACCGCGGAGTTATAGAAAAACTACATGCAACAAGACAAGTAGTAATGCTAATTCACCAAGAAGTCACATAGAAGTAAATATATAAGAACTAGAAAAGGGAAACCCGTGCTTTGCACAGGCCCAATCACTATTATTTGAAATTAGTATTTTTAATTGCGGTCGTTTTTCTTTTTAAATACAATGAAACTTTATATTGATTATATAAACGGTCTAACATTAGAAATCAAATGTCATTTGTAAATAAAATAACAAAGAACTAACATAACCAAAATGTATTACTTAGTCAATAGCTATAAAATATGGTAGAATTTTAAACAATAAAACAAAAAGTTTAAATTTAAAGCGCCATAATATCTGTTACTTTCTCATGTTCATGTTATATGACAATTTTTGGTAATTGTACTCACCAAATAAGAAATTCACGTCATTTGGTAGCTGGTAAAGAGGTAACTTATCCATGTATGAATTTATTTGAAAGTTATACAACATTCAATAGCTAGTTAGAAAGTAAGTTATTCGTGTATAAAATTAATACAATGTTTGGTTGTAATTTAGAAGCCCGCATAAATATATATGTATATATATAAGGTGGAATAACTAATACGCGCGTGACCAATTGCTGCATAATTGATACATACTGCATATTTCTAACCAACTACTGAACGATCCTTTACTGCTAAGAGGTAAATATATTTTCACCAAATTACTCTTAATTAAGACGTACCTATTCAATGTCTTTTTTAATGTAAAATAATTAAGGGTAATCTTTTTAAAAAAATGTCTTTTTCATTATATAAAAAATATTTAATTTGGACAAAATATAAAAACTATAATAGTAGTCAAATTTAAATTTTAAACACCATGGCTCCCAAGAATGTGTCCTAGTGGTCAATGAAGTGGGTTGAGAACCTGAGGTCTCAATTTCAATCCCAGCACTGACAAAAAATACTAGGTAATTCTTCCATCTATCATACCCTTAGTGTACAATATTAACCGGCATCTATTGCTGGTGGCAGGTATCTCATTGATTTAGTCGAGCTGCGCAAAAATTGTCCTGGACACCACAATTATCCAAAAAAAAAAAAAAAAATTCAAGCACCATTAATAAGATTAATTTTGTATTAAGCACATATTTTCACCATTCTTGTTCTTTGCGTGTCTTTTTCTTCTACAACAAAAACTGTCAGCAATTACTCCAGTTTGAAACTTTTTCTGTAATTATCAAAAGGAAAAAGTAAATAAATACCACCAAAAACAAAGAATTATAACCACCAGAGAGAATTAAGGTAAAGAGTACAAAAAAGAATCCCTCCAAAGATCAAGGCACGTAGCACAAGGAAGACGGGCTTTTGAGATGATAACTGATGATCTAAGCAGAAGGATAAGTTAGTCAAAGACCCGCTAAATGTGTAAAGCAGCTACAGTGTACTTTTTTTCTCCAACCAATCATATTAATTATATTTAACGAAAATGACCAAATTCCCCCATAAATGCCAAATCAGGCATGTCGACCTGCTGCCTGCGTTGGCATGGGCAACTCCCTCTTATTAGATAGTTAAAATAAAATGATATGAAAGAAGACTAGAAACAGGGGAAGAAAAAAATAAACTCACCAAGCCCCATCTCGTCTGCAAGTATCACATGTGTTTGTTTAGACCAAGCAAAACGTAGGAAATTCAGCCCTTCAAGCTGATATGGATGCAGTGAGCCTTCATTTTAACCAAAAATGAAGATTAATAGAACTCTTTTAGATGACTAGAGTGATTTAGAAAAGGAAAATGGAGGATACCTCCTGAAAGAAATTCGGGACTCCTTTCATACTGTTGAAATTCTCTGGGATTCAGTTTTGATTCAGTGGTCTCTTTAGGCCCACTTTTTTGTTTACTTGAAGAAGTGTGGTCAACTCGAGACTGAACTCTATGATATCGTTCAATTTCCAGCTTAAAAGAAGAAATGTCCGATTCAAACTCCCAGTAGCACTCATCATAAGGAAGCTCCTTCCACTTTACAAGATACTCTTTCTCTTCACCTTCTCCTCTGTAAGCACAATTGCAATTATTTAGTGCAATTTAACCAAAAACTTGGACTAAATTCCTAATAATATACAACAAATGATCTACTTAAGAAAAAAAACAAAAGAAGATAGGTGCAATAAGTAAAACAGTTTCTGCTGAAAAAAATTACGTTGCTCATTTGTTCTTCCAGAATCACAAAAGAAGAGGGAAATTTTTGGCACAAAATAACCACGAGCATCAAACATAATCTCTCTTACCAACAGAGATAAACTCTAACAGAAAACTAGGCTAGACATGTCATATGGACAGAAAAGCTTCACATAGGTATTCATTGCAACACCGCATCTGCTTCCAGAACTGATTCTAGCACATTTTGGCGAATTAGTAGCTTATATTTCCACAAAAGTCATCACAATATTCCATTAGCACTAAAATCTTTAATGCAATGTCTGAAGTAGTGTACAACTCCCTAAACCATTCTCAGAATTGACAATATACCAAAATTTTTAATACGTGGCAAAATGCAATAAGAAAAATTATCACAAAATAACATATTCGGTACAACATATACAAAAATTAAATTTCACTAAGTTTGATGAATCTTAATTCTTAAGGCTTATATTAAATCTTTATAGAAGCACACTGTTCATCTTTTCTTTAATGAAGTAATAAATTTTATTTAAAAAGGCAAAAGTGTGCCCATATACAAGAAAATATCAACAAATAGAAAGCCTTACAGGAAATGATTTTCTACTAACAGCGCCTCAATCATCTGTACATGTAGGAATCTCGTGGGTACACCAAAAAGAAATAAGGAAAGAGGTGATTCCTTAAGTGTATAAAGTCTTTCACTACTCCCTCAAAATCTCTCTTATTCCTCTCTCTCTCTCTCCATATGATCCACATAAGTGGACAGGAAGAACATCCCATTCCTTGCGTCTTCTCTTCCTTCTCTTAAAGGTCCATCTAAACATTGTTTCTTTCACAGTGCGCGGCATCACGAATTTCCCACCAAAAACAAGAAACCACCCAAGAATGTAAAAGAAGGTGATTCACATAGGAGCAAACTGTTCATAGAACTAAAACTTTCTCAAATGAGATTACTTTTTAGTTTGCTATTTCTGCTATGGACATCACCATAATTTAACAACATGACCTCTTCTTTAGAATTGCAAGTTGGCTTGCAGCTGCTTATCCTTGTATTCTTGTTATTGAACGCATCATGAATGATACTAAGGAGAGTCGAGAAAAAAACCACTAGTAGGATTGTAGGAGATTACAGATGATTGGAAGTGAAAGAATGCTAGCCTGGTAAAAGAAGGTGATTTACATTGGAGTAACCTTTTCTTTGTTTGTTATTTTGTGGAAAACATGATTTGTTTCTAGAAAAGAATTTTTCAGTTAACCAAACAAACATTTTTTTCCTGTCATAGTTACTTGTCCCATAAATCATATCCAGAATAACAAAAGCACCTTTCTTGTTATAAATGGGGATTTCCCAATATTAACACAATTATTTACTTTATCAAAATAATTATAGTCTAGCATCACTTTAACCCTCACCGATGGGCACTGTTACATCAAGGTAAACATATACCAGACACAATGGAGTCTCAAGTAAAATTGTTCATCTTCATCAACTACACTAGAAAAACCAAAGCTCAATTCTTACCTCTGGACTACTATGATCCATGGCTCATGAACATTTCGTGAGTTCCCACAAAATTTTCTTTCTACAATCACATTCATATTTCCATTTACAGATTAAATCCTCTAGCTGAACAAAAATTTTAACACAAGGAAATAGTCCCACCCTCCTAGAAATGAGTCATATTTGATATGTCAACGCAGATAATGTTAGCTTTGAAAGAAGAATTTTAGACTGATCCACAGCTCAATTAAAATCTATTAATCTACTCTTTAAAAATAACCTGCAAGCAAGAATTCGGTCAACTGTAGTCCACTCAGATCGAATAGCAACATAGTCCTCTTCGGAGTTAGTCATTGACGACATTTGACGATGAAAATTATTCACTTTAGTTTTAAGACGTGGATGCAACTTGTAAGCTTTCAGAAACTCTTTTTCAGGAACCCTGCGAAATTGGTAGGAGAAGATTAATTCAACAACATAAAACTGCAGGTTTCAAAAGGTTAAGGGAGAAAAGCATACTAGGCACAAGAAAAAATTGTTAACAAGGAGCAACAGAATCTATTAACCTTGATAAAAGAAAATGAAATCTGGCACTAGTCTGAGAAATGGTAAATTGGCTAAATTTTAAAATAAATAAATATATATATATATATATATACTATAACTCAAAGCACTGTTGAATGCATTAAAAGCAGTTTTGTCAAAGGTGCTTTTAAACCCTAAAGTAAGGCTCAAAACTTATTGAGTGCTTCACCTCACTTGGTAGATGCGCCATTGTCATCATAAAGACTCCAAGGCATACTTTTCCTTGTCAATGAGCATAATCCCATAGATTCTAAACAATTGATATTTTACATTATTGCAATCTTTTTTTTCATATTATTTATTTGTATACTCCCTCTATTCCAATTTGTTTGTCCGGTTTTACTTGACACGGAGTTTAGAAAGAGTAACGAAGACTTTTGAATCTTGTTGTACTAAACAAAAAATATGTAGGATATACCAAAATACCCATTAATCTAATGGTCTCAAACATACCATGTGGAAATTTAAAACTACAGAGTTGCCAAAAAAAGAAAAGAGGTATTCTTTTTTAAACGAACTAAGAAAAGAAAGACAAACAAATTAAAATGGGGGAAGGATTAGTTATTCATACATATAATTATTAGTCTTGACTTACGCATACGTATTTGTATTTTTTTCATCATTTATGCCTTTTTTCATTAGAACCCGTGCTTTAGTTGCGCTTGAAGCCCCAACTGACCTTAGAGCTTATTTGTGTTTTTCACCTTTGATACCACTTACTAAAAGAAGCTCTCATATGATAGTAAATTGTCAAAAGTGAAAACAAAACCCAGAGCAAATAAAGTGGCAGCAAAGAAAGGTTTTCGCAAAGATACCAAAAGCAATGAAGATACGACAATCCTTTCCACTTAATAAGATACTGTTTTACAAATACTTGCTTGGACCCCATCTTAGAAGCATCACTATCATCAGCAACAGTTGGGCGCATTTCACAATCCAATATCTTGTCAATATCATTTAGGGGGCTTACCTACAATAACATGGTAAATCATAGTGACAAAGAAAAATTCTGAAAATACAGAAAAATTTTCAAGAGGAAGGGAACCTACACATTCAGGGCACCTCCAGCTGCTAGGAAGAGGAGCTTTTAGTGGTGGAAGTAGACACTTGGGATGGTAAGCATAGGTGCATGATTCACAGTACAAAAGATCGCCCTCTCCTCCACAAGCTTGACAGGATTCATCTTTCTATAAGTGAACTTTCATCATTTCTCCAGTACAAGTAAACAATTAAACATAATTGCCATGAAACATAAAAATGCGTGGAAAGAAAACAACTTCTCTACCTTCACATGATAGGGGGTAAGGCTGGGACCTGGTTACACATCACCCTCCCCAGACCCCAATCATGGAATTACGTTGACTCTATTGTTGCAAATTAAACAAGCTTAACCTAGATATAAGTATGTATAGTCATGCAGTTACAAACTGTGAAGGTTTTTGTTTTCCTTTACATCAATGAATTCCAGAAAGTAGCATAGAGATGATGTAATTTTATCCAATGACAAAAGGAATGCTCGACTCTAGATGAGGAGGTCAGTATATACCACACATTACTACTATTCATCAGCCTGCCATATACCGTACCAAACCAAAGGCATCTTGTTTTCAATAGGTCAACCAAAAGGGGATGTCAAATAGTCAAATAGTCAAATAGTAAAAATAGCATGCACTTCACAAATACCATGGCGACAATGCGCTCAAGCTCAGAAGAAATACAAGGTATGTCACCACAATGAGCTAGTAAAGGAAAGGTAATTTCTGAATGGATAAAACCAAGTTTTCGGTTTCGTCCAACAGGGGAAAGCATTCAAATTTCAATCAAAAGGGAGCAACACGAATGTTAAGCGGCTGTTGACAAGTACAGAATGATAGCTAGTAAAGCGAGACTCATTTATGTTTTGCAAAATGTATAATCATCTACGTTAAACAGAAAGTCGGTA
Organism: Withania somnifera; assembly: GCA_039654485.1. Classification (NCBI taxonomy): domain Eukaryota; kingdom Viridiplantae; phylum Streptophyta; class Magnoliopsida; order Solanales; family Solanaceae; genus Withania; species Withania somnifera. The sequence goes on along the minus strand of JBDJHY010000097.1, from coordinate 11,482,250 downwards.
TAACTTATTGGAGTCTTTGAATAAAGCATTTAGGACTTCGCTCCTTTACCTGTATATGAACGGAAGTAAGTTACTTACAAAGTTCGGCTGCATTCAATAGCATATTTGCCATAGTTTTTTTTTTCTTTCAGGTAACTATATTTCATTCATAAAGCTGGCCAAATTGGCCGTATACAAGGGATATACCAAAAGGTAAAGCATCTACAGAAAAATATGATGGTCTACAAACCCCAACCAATCATCTATACAATAAGGTACACTCTATGTGCACCAAAAGAAAAAAAGAAAGTATACTACTCAAACTCGAAATCACTACTTCAAAAGTTCTCATATTTCTCTCACTCCAAACAACCCACATTAGCACAAGTGGAACCACTTCCTTGACTAGAATTGTGCACGAATCGAATCGGCAGTCTCCCCTTCGTTTTTCTTTTGGTGTGACTGTTTTGTCGAATTTGGCCATCACCGAATTGAACTTACAAATTTTGATATGTTAAAATCCCCATCCTAACTTGATTAATTCTAAGTCCAATTGGATTATTTTTTAATATTTCGATTCGATTTTACAAATTCATTTGTTCAATTTTGAAATTTCAACAAGCAACTATTTTCATTTCAATTTTAGAGCAAATATAACAAAACTTTTGGTTGGATTTTCTGTAAGTAACTACCATGGCCTGCATCAGTATTAGAAATACGTAACTATCATGACCTACATTTGTATTTTAGAGCAAAACTCAAAAGTTGGTTTGAGAGAATAGAGGCGCATTTAGTTTAGGAATTTTAAATTAGGCCTACAATAAAGTAGCAAAAGTAGAAAAGTAGAAGAGAAAGGCGTGTTTTCGGCCAAGGTAGTGGGCCATTATGATTATATTTATGCTTCTATTATAATTAATAAGTTAATTGTAATATATATATATATATATATATATAAAATATATTTTGATTTTTCTAATCGATTCAAATTATAAACACACCAAACCATATTCGATTTGAAGAAATCGTAATATTTTTAAAATTAAATTTATAAATCAATTTGAATTGTATAATCCAATTGTATCATCCAAATTGCTTTGAATGATTCGAAAACTAAAATTGATTTGATTTATGCACAGCCCTATTCCAGACCTCTCTTCCTCGCCCCCTTCTCCCGTTATTCTAACTAAACATCAACTCTTTCACATAGTTTTTACCATTGCCGATGAAGTATCAAACCATCTAAACATATCCCACTATAACCTCATGGTTAGCCCACAATGTAGAAGAAGATGATCAACGTACTCACCTGCTTCCTTAAACATGTAACACCAATTGATGCAGACAACCTTTCACTTTCTAAGATTTTCCACTATTAAGATCACCCCTCTATCGGCTATCCAAGTGAAAAAGCACACCTTACTAGACACCTTTAGTAACCATATCGCATTAGAAGGGAAAACATTTTCATCCGTAACCAAAATCTTTTGATAGAAGGACTTCACCAAGAACACTCCATTATTTTGAGGTACCACCACCAAACATTCGGGTTGATACCAGGTTGACTTGTCTATGAAGTAAGGCCATCCATCTTTGAAACGCAGACATTTGTCATAACGACACCATACAAATTCAGATAAACTATTTCATTCTTCTAGAATGACTTTTCCTGATTACTAATTAAAAAACTTATATAGTTTATTTTCACTTGGTAGTAGTTGTCGGGTCTACATTAGAGTAGCTCAAGGTGTCACCTAGTAGTCAATAATGCGGGTTAAGAACCATGAGGTCTTAGGTTCAAAACCTAGCAAAGGCAAAAATACTAGGTAATTTATTTTCATTTGTCAAAGTCTTAGTGGGTAGAATTACCAAATACCTATGTTTGTGAGAGGTAGCATTTACTCTATGGAATTAGTTGTGTTGGGTGCGCGGAACGAACACCATGGTTATCAAAAATATTATTAGAACTCGTCAAAAAGGCGACAATCTTCCAATATATGTTCTTTCGTGGGAAGAAATAATGCTCAAGTAAGCAAGGATCATGATCCATAGAGTTTAAACATTGTGTATAGATTTGAAGGTAAATTGAGTCGCTACATTCTCCCCAATAAGCTTGACTCTGCTGAATTAAGTTTTTTTATGAAAGACTAAGTAAACCAAAAATAATTGTCTTTCCTTGCCATGATCAAGCCAACTCCGAATTCATCTCTAGGTTCTAAATCATATCATAAAGCTGAAATTCTGCATCTGAAGATAATTCAAACTTGTATATGTAGTAGACTAAAATCAGAATCTGCATTTCCTAGTGATGATCAAAGTTGTGCCCATTTCATCTCTAGGATCTAAGTCATATCTTGAAATTGCAATTAAGCTACTACGAATACGTACACTAAAGATGTTTATAATGAATTGTAATATTGAGAATGTAGCCTGTTGCAAAAACAAGCCAAACAAACAATGGGCAAAAGAATGAATGACAGTCATCTTCAAGGGAAAATTACCGCGTCGGGACGGAGGATTTTCTCAAATATTTCCTGTCTAGGTTCAGACTTCTTATCAACTTCATCGTCAGAGTCATCAAATAAACTGTAAATCGGTCTTCGATCTGTTCGCACACGAAGCCTCTCCACTAGGCTAGCCATTTTCTGCATTAAACAAAAGGAAAAAAGCTAGGCATGTAGGTTAAACATTCCATAGTACTGGAAAAGAACGAACATCATAGAAACAGTTTAGCCCAATTTAAACCAGAAACTTCTAGTCCATGAAATTAAAAAAATGGAAGAACATAACTTTTGAGCTGAAGCAGAGTGAACATAAGAATGCTGAGCCTGTGAAAGTTAGTACAGTACAAGATGTGTGTTAGACACACATCACGAATCTTTGTGTTAAGCAGAAAAGTTCCACCTAGTTTCAAAGCTAAATACAGCGAGTTGCTAGGACCCATTGGGACATAAAATATATTTCATTTTTTTTTTCAAGAATAACATCTTACTTTGTTTTAAAATCGGTGTTTGGTCATGAAAAATTCATATCCAACTTGGAAGTTTTATTTCAAATTTAGAAATCAGCTTATAACTTATTTTCCAACACAACTTTCACTTTTCAAGTTATAGTTCAGAAAATTAAGTACATTCAAGCGTGAACACTGTTTCAAATATTATTTACAAAAACTCAAAAAGTCTAACCAATAACAACTCCGCCTTCAACTCCATCAAGTCCAAATAAAGTGAAAATTATTCGGAATCTATGGTCAAACACCTACCAAAGAAACCATCACTTTCTAACCTTGCACGATAAATCAAACACAAAGCCAACAATAAACTACATTTGACATGGGTGGATGCAGCAACGAGGACAGTATCTGCAACCACAACCCCAACAACCCTTCTCTTAAACTAGCATCACAATTTTCTTTTAATCCTAAACTCGTACTAAGCTCCCATTTGACCATAAAATTGAAAATTGAAAATTTGAGTTTTTTGAAGTTGTATTTAGACATGCATTTTAGTCCCAAATATTTATACTTAGAAACATGAAAATATTTGAAGATTAATCAAATTTTTATGGCCAAACAGATAATTTGAAGATAAAACTTTCAAAAAATACTCCCAAAATCTATGGCGAAGCACAGCTAAGTAGCAACTCACTATCAAAAACTTAAAATCTTGAATCTGCCACCGCGAGTTCAAATCAAGTAAAATAAAATCACTACAATACATATATTTAGATGAATGAAACTAGAAATTGAATCACCTGCTACCTGTTCGTCAATTTATGCTTGCGAAAGTGACAGTTTTAGAAGACAGATTTGGTGAATTTATTGATGTAAGAACAAAGGAATTTGTTCATTTTTAAGGTTGTACTGTACCTGACAACTACCGATTTGTTCCCTCAACGACAAAGGGCTATCTCCGTACGTCTTTGTGAGAACGAACTTTGTTTTCTTCTCTTTTCCTTTTCTTTTTCTTTTTGGACAAAACCTGGATTTTTTCAACTTAAATAGATTGAAAAATAATGGAGTAAATATTACATGAATCTCCATTTTTTGCTATGGTTTTAAATGTTTTAATTTTTATTAGGCATGATAGATGTCCAATAACAAAATTAATGAATAATTTATTATTTTTTATTTATTTTATCTTGTTATTAAATATTATTTCTATCCAAAGTATTAAAATTATTATTTTAAAAGGCAATGTACTAAAATTATCTTTATTATTTATTATTCTTAAAGTGTGTCAATTCAATAACGGATAAATGTTATTAGATGAAGAAAATATATCTTTCTGGATCTGATGCATCTTTATTAGACGTTCCCATAAATTTAAAATCATCGATTTTGAATAGAGGTTGATTTAAAGTTAAAATTACATTTGATATGAAATTTGAATTTCAAAAGTCTTTATCCATAAAAATGAAAGTTTTACAAGTTGTTAAACTATCAAAGTTATCCAACTCTTAATAGAGACGGAGTTAGAATTTTAATATTATGAGTTTTGAATTTATAGTAACCATTTCAAGTGTTAGTAATTGAGTTTTAAAATTAATATTAGTACAAAATTAATAAATTTTTAATAAAATATATTATTTAAGGGTCAAATTTACCCCTCTACTTTAGAAAATGAGCTGACTTTATCCTTTGTTTATATTTCAGAATAAAATTACCTTTATTGTTAACAAAGTTAACATTTATAGCCTTAATTGAATGGAAAACCCCATTTTTTAAATTAACCCATTTGATCAAAATTTGACCTGTCCATACCCATTTCTAAACCTACCCGCCCCATACCCTAATCCCCTAATTCAGTAAAAAAAACACCAAGCCGCTTCTCCTCACATTTCTTCCCTCCCTCGATTCTTTCTCAAATTCTAACCGCTCTTCCTTTTCTCCCCTGCCGTTTTTCCCGTCGTCTTCCCATTCGCTGCCTCTTTCTTTTTTCCCCCGTCGCTGCCTACTCGTCTTCCCGGCCGCTGCCTCGTCTTCTTCCTCCCGCCTCTTCCTCTTCTCCCCCTTCGCTGCCTCCTCTTCTTCCTCGCCGCTGCTTCCCTTTGCTGGTTAGTTTTCTTCTTGTAAATAAATATTAATTTTTGCTTGTAAAAAAATTAATTTTTTCTGTTTAACTTTTTTCTAATCTGATTTTGGTGTAATCTGTTATTGATTTTATTATTTTGATTTTGGTGTATCTGATATTGTTTAGTTGATCCGACTAATCCTTCTGTGTTATCT
>JBDJHY010000097.1:11464405-11476947 GCA_039654485.1 Withania somnifera | reverse complement strand
CTAAAGAAAATAGGTGCTATAAGTAAAACAGTTTCTGTTAAAAAATTTATACGTTGCTCATTTGTTCTTTCAGAACCACAAAAAAGGAGGGAGATTTTTGTATTAGCACAATATAACCACAAGCATCAAACAAGATCTATCTTACCAACAGAGATAAACTTTCTAATAGAAACCTAGGCTAGACATGTTATATGGACAGAAAAGCTTCACATAGGTATTCATTGCAACACCACCTCTGTTTCCAGAACTGATTCTAGCACATTTTGGCCACTTAGTAGCTTATATTTCCCACAAGAGTCATCGCAATATTCCATTAGCACCAAAATCTTTAATGCAATGCGTGAAGTAGTCTACAAGTCTCTAAATCATTCTAAGAAGACAATATACCAAGATTTTTAATACATGGCAAAATGCAATAAGAATAATTATCACAAATAATATATTCGGTACGACGTACAGTACAGATTTACAAAAATAAATTTCACTAGGCTCGATGAATCTTAAATTCTTAAGGCTTACATTAGTTCTTTATAGGAACACACTGTTTATCTTTTCTTTGATGAAATCATAAATTTTATTTAAAAATGCAAAAGTGTGCCCATATACAAGAAATATATCAACAAATAGAAAACCTAACAAGAAATGATTTTCTACTAATAGCACCCCAATAATCTATACATGTATGAATCTCGTGAGTGCACCAAAAAGAAATAAGGAAATAGGTGATCTTCAAGCATATAAAGTCGTTCACTACTCCCTTAAAAGTTTTCGCTTTCCTCTCACTACAATTGATCCACATAAGTGCAGAGGAGGAACATCCCATTCCTTGCTTCTTCTCTTCCTTCTCTTAAAGGCCCAACTAAACATTGTTTCTTTCACAATGAGTGGCATCACCTACTTAAATCTGAACCATCTCCCAGAATTTTCCACCAAAAACAAGAACCCCCAAAGAATGTAAAAGAAGGTGATTCACATAGCAGCACACTGTTCATAGAATTCAAACTTTCTCAAATGAGATTACTTTGTAGTTCTCTATTTTCATTATGGACATCATCATAATTTAACAACATGATCTTTTCTATAGAATTGGAGGTTGGTTTGCAGCTACTTATCCTTGTAATCTTGTTATTTAACGTATAATGATTTTTAATAAGAATAGTCGAGAAAAAAACCAAAAGTACGATTGTAGGAGATTACAAATGATTGGAAGTGAAAGAATGCCAGCCTGGTAAAAGAAGGTAATTCAAATAGGAGCAAGCAACCTTTTCTTTGTTTGTTATTTTTGTGAAAAAAATTGATTTGTTTTCCGTTAATCAAACAAACATTTTTTTCCTGTCATAGTTAATTGTCCCATAATACATACCAGAATAACAAAGATATCTCCACTAAGTATCCTTCTTGTCGTACACAGGGATTTCCCCAATATTAACACAATTATTTACCTTATCAAAATAATTTCAACCCTCGTACCTACTGGCACTACTATATCAAGGTAAACATGTTCCAGACACTATGAAGTCTCAAGTAAAATTGCTCCTCTTCATCAACTACACTAGCAAAACGAAAGCTCAATTCTTACCTATGGACTATTATGATCCATGGCTCATGAGCATTTCATGTGTTCCCACAAAATTTTCTTTCTATCATCACACTCATTGACATTTACAGATTAAATCCTCTATCCGAGCGAAAATTTTAGCACTAGGTAATAGTCCCACCCTCCTATAAATGACTATATTTTGACATGACAACGCGGATAATGTAACCTTGAAAGAAGAATTTTTAGACTAATCCACAGCGCAATTAAAATCTATTAATCTACTCTTTAAAAATAACCTGCAAGCAAGAATTCGGTCAACGGTAGTCCACTCAGATCGGATAGCAACATAGTCGTCTACAGAGTTGGTCATTGACGACATTTGACGATGAAAATTGTTCACTTTAGTCTTAAGACGTGGGTGCAACTTGTAAGCTTTCAGAAACTCTTTTTCAGGCACCCTGCAAAATTGGTAAGAGAATATTCCTTCAACAACATGAAACTGCAGTTTTCAAAAGATTAAGGGAGGAAACCATACTAGGTCAAGAAAAAATTGCTAACAAGGAGCAATAAAATCTATTAACCTTGATAAAAGAAAATGAAATCTAGCACCAGTATGAGAAATGGTCAATTGGCTAAATTTTAAAAAAAAAATTAATACCAATATTATGACTCAAATTACTATTGAAAGCGCTAAAAGTAGTGCTGTCAAAGGTGCCTTAAACCCTGAAGCAACGCTCAAAGCATACTGTGCGCTTCACCTCCCTTACCAGATGCTTCAGTGACATCATAAAGACTCCCAAGGCATACTTTTTCTGGTCAACGAGCATAATCTCATAGACGCTAAACAATTGATATTTCACATTATCGTAATTATTTTTTCCACATTCTTTGCTTGTATACTCCCTCCGTTTCAATTTGTTTGTTTGGTTTGACTTGGCACGAAATTTTAGGAAAAGTAAAGAAGGCTTTTGGATCTTGTTGTCCTAAACTGAAAATATGTAGAATGTACAAAAATGCACATTAATCTTATAGTCTCAAACATGCCATGTGAAAAGTTAAAATTAAAGAGTTGCCAAAAAGGGAAAGAGGTATTCTTTTCTAAACAAACTAAGGAAAGTAAGACAAACAAATTGAAAGGAGGGAGTATAGTTATTCATACATATAATTATTAGTCTTGAATTACGCATAGTATTTGTATTTTTTCCATCATTTATGCCTTTTTTCATTAGAGCCCATGTTTTAGTTGCGCTTGAAGCCCCAACGGACCTTAGAGCTTATTTGTGTTTTTCATCTTTGATACCTGACTAAAAGAAGCTCCCATATGATAGTAAATTGTGAGAAGTGCAAATAGAACCCAGAGCAAATAAAGCAGCAGCAAAGAAAGGATTGTTGCAAAAATACCATAAGCAATGAAGATACGACAATCCTTTCCACTTAACTAGATACTGTTTAACAAATACTTGCTTCGACCCCATCCTAGAAGCATCACTATCATCAGCAACAGTTGGGCGCATTTCACAATCTAATATCTTGTCAATATCATTTAGGGGGCTTACCTACAAATTCATGGCAGGTAAATCATAGTGACAATGAAAAATCTGAGAATAGAAAAAATCTGACAATACAGATAAATTTTCAAGAGGAAGGGAACCTACACATTCAGGGCACCTCCAGCTGCTAGGAAGAGGAGCTTTTAGTGGTGGAAGTAAACACTTGGGATGGTACACATAAGTGCACGATTCACAGTATAAAAGATCGCCCTCTCCTCCACAAGCTTGACAGGATTCATCTTTCTATAAGAGAACTTCCATCATTTCTCAAGTACAGGTAAAATAATTAAACATCATTGCCATGCAACATTAAAAATGCATGCAAAGAAAATAACTTCTCTACCTTCACATAACAAGGTAAGGTTGGTACACATCACTCTCTCCAGACCTCAATTGTGGGTATGTTAGTGTTGTTGTTGTTGTTGCAAAGAAAACAAGTTTAACCTAGATATAAGTATGTAATAGCTATGCAGTTACAAACTATGAAATTGGTTTTTGTTTCCCTTTACATCAGCGAATTCCCCAAAGTAGCATAGAGATGATGTAATTTCATCAGAATGCAAAAGGAATTCTTGACTTTAGATGAGGTCAGTACATACCGCTCATTACTACTATTCATCAGCCTGCTATATACCACACCAAACCAGAGGCATCTTGTTTTCGACAGGTCAACCAAAAGGGAACGTCAAATAGTCAAATAGTAAAAATAGCATGCACTTCACGAATACAATGGAGACAATTGCTCAAGCTCAAAAGAAATACAATGTAAGTCACCACATTAAGCTAGAAAGGAAAGGTAATTTCTGAATGGATAAAACCAAATTTTCAGTTTCATCCAACAGGGGAAAGCATTCAAATTTAAACTGAAAGGAAGCAGCACCAATGTTAAGCGGCTGTCGACAAGTATAAAGAATGATAGCTAGTAAAGCAAAGACTTGTCTGTGTTTTGCAAAATCAATAAACATCTACGTTAACCAGAAATTTTGTCTTACTTATTGGTGTCTTTGAATAAAATATTAGGACTTCACTCTTTTACCTTGTATATGAATGAAAGAAATTACTTACTAAGTCCAGCTGCATTCAATAGTGTATTTGGGATAGTTTTTTTCTTATCGGGTAACTATATTTCATTCACAAAGCTGGCCAAATTGGTCATATAGAAGGGGTATATCAAAAGGTAAAGCATCTACAAAAGGATATGATTGTCTATGAACCCCAACCAATCATCTATACAACAAGGTACACTCTATGTGCACCAAAAGAAAATAAGGAAAGTAGACTACTCCTTAACCGAGAGAAACTCCACATCACTCCTTCAAAAGTTTTCTTATTTTTCTCTCTCCAAACAATCCACATTAGCGCAAGTGGAACCACGTTCCAACCCCTTGTCCTCTCCCCCTTCTCCCATTCTTCCAGCTGAACATCAACTCAAACCATCCAAACATATCCCACAATAACCTCAGGATTAGCCCACAATGCAGAAGAGGATGATCCACGTCCTCAGCGACCACCTTACACATGTAACACCAACTAATGCCGACAACCTTCCACTTTCTAATTCTGATATCAAGATCATCCCTCTATCGTCTAGTCAAGTGAAAAAGCATACCTCACTTGGCACCTTGGCCGTATTGCATTACAAGGGAAAGCATGTCCCTCCGTAACCGAATGTTTTTCATAGAAGGACTTCACCAAGAACACTCCATTATTTTCGAGGTTCCACCACCAAGCATCAGATTTATCTATGATGTACGGCTATCAATCTATGAAACACCGCCACTTGTCATAACTACACCCTACATTTTCAGATTGAATATTTCATTGTTCTAGAATGACTTTTCACGATTATTAATTTAGAAACTTTTACATTTTATTTTCACTTGAAGTAGTTTTGAGGTCTACATTATAGCAGCCAAAGTTGTCGCCTAGTGGTCAATGATGTTGGTTGAGAACCATGAGGTCTCGGGTTCAAAACCTAACGAAGACAAAAAAAAACTAGGTAATTTCTTTTCATTTGTCCAAGTCTTAATAGATAGAATTACTCAATACTTGTGTTTGTGGGAGGTAGCATTTACTCTATGGAATTGGTTGAGTTGCGAGCTGAATGAACACTTATCAATAAAGATTATTAGGACCCGCAAAAAAGGCAACAATCTTCCATAACTGTTCTTTCATGGGAAGAAATAATGTTCAAGTAAGCAAGAAATAATGTTCAAGTAAGCAAGGATCATGACTCATGGAGTCTATCCATTGTGTACAGACTTCAAGGTAAATTGAATAGCTACATTCTCCTCTATAAGCTTGACATTATGTTGGATTAGGTTTTCTATGAAAAACTAAGTAAACCAAAGATGTCTTTCCTCGCAATGATCAAGCCAAAGTTAAATTCATCTCTAGGCTCCAAGTCATATCATAAAGCTGCACTTCAGCATATAAAGATGATTCACACTCGTATATGTAGTAAACCAAAATAAGAATCTACATTTCATAGTGATGAGCAAAGTTATGCCCATTTCATCTCTAGGGTTCTAAGTCATATCTTGAAATTGCAACTGACTTACAACAAATAAGTACTCTAAAGACGTTATAATGAATTGTAATATGGAGAATGTACCCTGTTACAAAAACAATTCAAACAAAGAATGGGAAAAAGGATTAGGGTAATCTTCAAGGTAATTTACCGCGTCGGGGCGGAGGATTTTCTCAAATATTTCCTGTCTAGGTTCAGACTTCTTATCAAGTTCATCGTCAGAGTCATCAAACAAGCTGTAAATTGGTCTTCGATCTGTTCGCACGCGAAGCCTCTCCACTAGACTAGCCATTTTCTGCATTAAACAAAGCGAAAAAAACTAGGCATGTAGGCTAAACATTCCATAGAACCCAAAGAACATCATAAAATCAGTTTAGCCCAATTTAAACCAGTAACTTCTAGTCCACGAAATTAAAATATGGAGGAACATTACATTTGAGCTGCAGCAGAGTGAACATAAAAATGGATGAGCCTGCGAAAGTTAGTACAGTACAAGAAGCGTGTTAGGCACACGTCAGGAAAGAAAAGGTCCACCTAGTTTCAAAGCTAAAAACAACGAGTTACAAGGACCCATTTGGCCATAAAACATATTTACTTTTTTCCAGAATAATGTCTTAGTTTATCTGGAAACCAGTGAGTGGTCATGAAAACCTTATATCCAACTTGGAGTTACGTTTCAAATTTAGAAATCAGTCTATAACTTGTTCTCCAACTCACTTTTCATTTTTGAAGTTATACTTAAGCACATTAAGAACATTCAAGCATGAATATTATTTTTCAAACATTATTACAAAAGGCATAACAAAAAACAACTCCATTTTTAATTCCAACTCAATAAATTCCAAATAAAATGAGAACTGTTTGGAATCTTTGGTCAAACACATATTAAAGAAATCGTCGAGCACTTTCTAACCTAGTACGATAAATAAAACACAAAGCCAAGAATGAACTACATTTGACATAGGTGGATGTAGCAATGAGGGCCTAGCCTCAACCACATCCCACAACCCTTAACTTGAATTAGCATATCTTTTCACAATTTTCTTTTGAATCTAAACTCCTACTAAGCTCCCTTTTGGCCATAAATTATAAAGTTGAAACTTGAAAATTTGAGTTTTTGAAGTTGTGTTTAGCCGTGCATTTTAGTCGGACAAAGATTGAAATTTTATGAGTGGAAGTCCCAAAAACCCAAATATTTTAATTAGAACCTTGAAAATAGTTGAATATTAATCAAATTTTACAGTCAACCAAATATTTACAAATAAATTTTCAAAAACTACTCCCAAAATCTATGGCCAAACGTCAGCTTAAGTAGGAACTCACTATCAAGAACTTAAAATTCTGGATCCGTTTTCAAACTCAAGCAAAATAATTACTAAAATACATAAATTTGGATGAAATGAAACGAGAAATTGAGTGTGAAGAGTAGAATCACCTGTTACCTGTTTGCCAATTTGCCTGAGATAAATTTATCGCTTAGGAAACTGTCAGTCAAGAACTCAGATAAGGCGAATTTGTTGATGTAAGAACGACAGAGGAAAAAGGAATCTGTTCATTTTTGAGGTTGTACCTGACAACTACCCACTTTGTGAGTTACATACTTTGTTCTCTTTTCTCTTTTACGTGGAGTTTTACCACTTAGAAATTCAAGAATGTACATATATATAGTTTTAAGAGTTAAAGTTGAAGACTATCAAAATTCTTTTAACTCTTATTATAAATAACCAGAAAATTTTAAATTTATGAGTTTTGAAACTATAGAGATGATTTTAAAGGTTAATAATTGAATTATAGACTTGAAATTTGCATATTGTTGATAAATCTTTTAATAAAAGTATATTATTCGAACAAAAATAGTTGTATTTAGTTGAATTCATACTAGCTCTATCGTTGATTCTTATATAATTTTATCAGATAATTAATTATAATTCATGAATAAGGTAAAGCAATATTCGAAGTCGGCCCATTAAGAAGGCACATCTCTTTATGTTCGTTTAAATGCTTTGATTATATGTTATTGCAATTTTTCATATGCACGTGAATTTATAAAGATTCAATGACTTAATAAATCGTTATTAAAAATAACTAGTTATTCTTTAATATAATTCAATCACATGATACTGATAACCTCTTTAAGTCAATCGTGAATCTTTTAAATAAAATTTAAAATGATGAATATTCATTTGCAAAATATAAATTTACAGATCAAGTTTCATATTAAAGATTTACTAAAAAAAATAATTCTACTTTTTAAAGAATTTAAAATTTTAAATCATGATTTAAATATAACTTAAATTTTTGTTCATGTTTCATAAACAAACATCGATTTTCAAATCATAAATTTTAAATTGAGTATAAAGCCTATGGTCAAACACCACTCTTAACCTGCAAATGTCTTATTTTCCTTTTGGTTATTTTGAAAAAATTACATCTTTCGGGAAGTGATACATCTTTAATTTAAAATTACAATTATCACAATTCAAAAAATATTTATGATGGTGCTTGTCTAATTCTCATGTGATAGGTAAGTCAATCCAACAACGAACATAATAATGAAAATGTGAATAATAAATAGATTTAATAAGAAGGCAAAATAATACGATAAATACAATCTAAAGCTCCAAAATTATATTGTCACAACGTATATAGTCTCTATAAAGTCCGACACAAGGATAAAAAATATCTTAAAACGTGTCTAAATAAAGTAAAGGCATGTATAGTAATAAGATCTTCAAATCATGCGGTATATAGTGCATAGCTACCTCGAAGGAATTTAAAATAAGTTTTGGACTTGAAAATAAGAAATCAAGAAGTGTTAGGATTCGAAATTTGCATGAAAATATAGAAGAACAAATATAAATACAATATTAATAATATTCAAAAGCATTTTAGACTAAAGAAGCTCTAAAGTTTGTCTAAGACTTTTCCACTTACTTTTTCTCATTTCTAGATATTTTCTGATATCTTTTGTTTTTGTTTAGTTTCTATATTTGTTTCTTTTAGATCGAGCCAATTCCTTTAGACCTGTTCTTTTTTTTCCTGGTTTTTGTATATTTTTGAGCTTTTAATAAATGAGACATGGTCTCTCTTTTAATTTCAAAAAAATATTAAAATAAAAGAGAATGTAAAATAAGCATGAAAAGGATAGACTTATCAATATGTGAGTTATAAAAAAGGTGAAATTTATGAAATATCTAAAATCATAATACAATAGCTAAAATTAACCTTTTCTTTCTCTATAATTCTTTTTATAGAGGTCTTTGAGAATATTAAAGGAGGCATATTACTTTCCTTTGCTTGATAATATACCCTTTTTTTCTTTGCTTACTCTTTTTTACCCTCTTGGAGCAACTTTTTTTGAATGGGAGTGGATGAGTGGGTGAGGGAAGGGGGGGGGGTCAAAGAGAGATCAATTTAATTTAATTTAATTTAATGTAATTTAGTTTATTTTAGATATGAATTTACTTAAAAAGGAAAAGTATGAATTTAATTTATGAGCAGAAGCCTCATTTATTTCGTGTGAAATACTGATTAAACAAGTGTTTTCAATATTTATAATTATCAAATCTATTTGGATTACTGAACAGGGATAATAATAGATATTATTTGAAAAATATTAAAAATATTCTATAAATCACAATAATTAACAATTTAAAGTAATTGAAAAATATATAAGAAGTTTGATTGACTATTCATATTCCATCCGCAACTCATAAATTGAAATAAGAAAAATAATATATATTGGATTCGTGCTAGCATGGACTTCGATATCTAATTATTACCGAAATTAGGATTTTTTACATGAATAATATCTTTAAGGTATATTACTTTTATTCTATTACAAATTATAGCTTACATGTACCCTAAATAACTTCTTTTTCTTTGTGTTATCTTCTCTTGTCTCGCAGCTGCTATGTTGTTGTTGATGTATTGCGTGGTGGGAGCACATCGAAGTTGGGTAGAGAGGACTATTAGGTCGGGTTTGATGGTGCTTCATGTGGTATGTTCAGAGGTGAAGATGGGAAATGGGAGGTTGAGACGACAGTGGTGGTTATTGGGCGAGGGAGTTCCAGGGGTGGTGAAGCGATTGTAGGGTTGGTTTGGTTATCAAAGGTTCACCGGAATTGTTGTTACTAGAAGCGAGTTGTTTGGCTGCTAGTAGGAGCTTGCTAGTGGTGTTTGGTGTTCAGCTCACTGGAAAAATGGTAAAAGAAGGCAGTGGGGTTGACGAGTATTTTCGATGGTTGTTTGGTATTGGGGTCAGTAGAAAATGGCAATGAGGGAGTTGTTTGGTGGTTGTTTGGTTGTTGGAGCATCCAAGAATGTTTAGGCTTGTCGTTTGGTAATTTTGCTAGTAACGGCTTGCTGACGACAAATGTTTAAACTTTCATTATAATATTTATAATACATTTGTATTAAAAATATTTTAGATATATATTCACGATGTGCATACAAATATGTCTATCATACAGATAATATACTGAATTCAAAAATGTATTATGATTATTTTTTATTAAATAATTTAAAAAATGTATATACCTAAATTTTAACTATTTAAATTAATTTATGTGTTACTATATTAAAATTATATATTCAACTATTTTTTATTAAAAATAAAGTTAGACTATCATATACAAAATAAAAAATATATTATACTTCGTGGATAAAACTTTACAACACATTATTATGTAAAAAGGCCAAGAAGTTACACATTACATTATATGAATTCAGTTATTAAATGATTCACTATTTGCAAAAAAAAAAAAAAACATTGAAATTATTCAATTTTGTTAGATTATTAGAGTCAACCTTAGGGTTTTACTTTTTTCTTCAAATATTAAATTTTTAATTTTTTTTTTGCGTTATAAGAAGAGTGAATTCTATTTTTACGGGTTTAATTAGAAATAATATCTTCCCATATTTTTAAAAAAACAATGACTGCTTGAGTAATTTCATCGAGGAGAGTTCACAATCATCTCCAATTAAGATTTATCTTTTTCATAGAAAAATATTGATCAAGTAAATTGTTGTTTCATTCAAAATGTGAAGAAGATATTGTTTTCCAACCCTTAACCCTCCATCTGAATGGTTGTTATGTATTGTTTAATAATGTATCATATTTTATTGTTTGCATTATATCGTACTATATTGTTTTGATGAGTTCAATTTTTTGATAGATTGTATAGTTCTCTGTCGCTACATGATCTCACACATTAATAATTTAAAGAATAAACCTACTAGAAAAGCAGGATACAAATTAAGACTACTGTAAAAAGGTAGATTGAAGAATAAAATAAAATTATTCATTAATAACATAAATAAAATTTTAAAAAATACAAAGTAACCACATAATACTACCAAATCAGTGATTACATGAAATGAGACTTTTGATGATTACCTAATTCTGGAATCAAACTATATCATACAATATATTTTAAATAACAATTAAATTAATGTAATATTGATAGAAACCATACGGTATTAACATCCAACAACTGAGATCCACTCTTAAAAATGCTCAAAAAAGAAAGCTAAATAAGGAAATATTTCAATAAAAATGTACTATCGTGATTTCAATTGCCATAATAATTACTGTTGTTGATGAGTGGGTCGGGCAACCGGGTAAACGGCTCCTTCTCGGGTATACACAAATGTAAAGTATAAATAGCCAACAACTGTAACGGCCCTTGTATTTTCAAATCTTCAAAGAGAGGGCCACTTCTTCAGCGTCTCTCTCTCTCTGTTACTTTTGAGATTCATCACAATATATATGTAAAGGACGCTCGATATAGTAAAGTATCTTTAGATTTATTGCAGATATTCATTTTGTAGATATTATAAATTATTTTTTTCTTACTTTCCTCTCATATTTTCATAAAATTTATAGTAATGAGAGTTGAAATTTTTGTGGAATTCTAAATATAAATGTTCTTTTCTGCAGGCTGAAGCAGGGAATCATTTATCTTGTGAAAAAAGGGTGTAGAAACTGCGATTCTTCTTTCTCTAAGTTCACTTTTCTTGTCCTCTGGAGTCGTATGTTAAATCTTTTAAGTATAATGATTCCTGCTAGTTCAAGTCTTACAGATTTAATGTTGAAAAAATGATCTTAAGTTTCTTATCCATAAGTGATTTTAGGAAATTAAGATGTATATTATCAATTGAATTTCGTTGAGTGCATTTTTATAAAAGATAATGAGTTTCTGATTAAATTTTTGTAAGAATCCTTTATCAGAACAGAAGTGATAAAAGCCCCCTTATTTTTTTATTATTCTAATTTTTTATTGTTTATCCTCCTACTAAGTCTATGAGGTTTTGTTGTTTCATTATATGAGTCAATGACAAACAGATTGAGGTTCTTATTTGAAAATTGTTGTAACAGTTGCTTCACTAGGATAGTGTGTAAGATCATTTTGAGGCTTATATGTAGTATTTAGAACTTTTGACTTTTGCAATTAGTGATTTGGTCTATCCGTGGTGTTATATTTCATTAATTTTTCGATACTGATTCATAATTGTCATATACACTAAGGAATAAGGATAGGGTTTTCTTGTTGATTAATATTGGAGGTGTTCATTGCACAGTGTGTTGCTAGTAATAAATTTGCTCTGTTTTCTAATACCTGTTATGCTTTTCCTCTTTATAGCTAAAGTAGATATTTTGTGAGGCAGCCACTTCAATCTTGTAACACCTTTAAAAATTTAGATACCACTAGATTTAATCTATTCGTCCAAGACTGAACTCTACACGACCGTGGTCCTTTGTGTTTCATCTTATATGATGGAATCTTGTATTAGTAGATAAATCATAGAAGACAAAAAGGGTCATCTGATTGCAAAAATGGTGTCGATTGATGGTGTGTTCTATAATACATGCAATTATTTCATTTTTAGAAGTTTGTCACTTTTAAAATGCAGAAGCATG
>JBDJHY010000097.1:11453319-11464305 GCA_039654485.1 Withania somnifera | reverse complement strand
CTAAAGCACTAAGAGATTCAATTCCCGATGATAGAAACTCAATCAAATAACATTCAACACAATTGACTCAATTTTTTTTTAGATTTTTGACTTTTCGAACCTAGGATTGGAATCAGATGGAACAAATTCCTAGCCTAAGATCTGATACCAATATGATATGACCCGGGATAAGGATCTAGAACATACAGGTATTGATGCGGAAAAGTACAAAATAATATGTGAATTATCGATGAAATCTACCAATTAGCAATAATTCGAGTAGAATTAAGAATAGATGAGAAGAGAAGAAAGAATTGTCAATTGATTTAACAATCAACAATTGGGAGAATTGAACTTAACACAATGAATGTGAAACCTACTTGAATTCCACAAATAAGCAACTCATTATGAACCAAGGTAAAGAGTTCTAAATCAACAATGGAAGTTAACCCAATATTAATCTAGATCTAGGTGTAGCTTACTCTAAGTTAGATCTAATATAAAGGGAATATTACCCTCAATTACAAGCTTTTAAGGATCTCAATTCTTTAATATGCAAAAACTAACTACCAAATTTAAATGAAAGCCTATTAATAGTATTCTATATACAAGGCAAAAAAACTACCCTTAGTACACAAAGCCCGTCACAATTATGCATTTAAGTCGTTCTTTATGCCTGTTGGTCGCCAAATTGCAATGCCGTGTTGCCAATCATGTTCTGGACAATTTGGTGGAGGGCCATGAAACATTGGTGCATCGCCAAGTGTGCAATGGAATGGGTGCATCACCCATTAGCAAGGACCCTCATCGAATTACACAGTGAAATAATTTTTCACTTATTTGGCTCCGAGTTGCTTTCCGCACCCTCGTTTGCTCATATTGGAACTCGGATTTGCTCTTGAAAGTGCTTTCGTGTACTCTTTAGGTGTGTGTGCTCCCAAGCATATAGTCCATGATGGATAGCACCGGCCAAGGCGGTGTCAAGTGCGATAGTATATATTATTTTGCTGGATGATATAGTTTTGATTGACAAGATTCATGGAGGAGTTAATGCTAAATTAGAAGTTTGGAGACAAATCCCTGAACCTAAAGGGTTTAGGTTGAGCATCACCAATATGGAGTATTGGAGTGTAAGTTCAGTGGAGTGGCATGGCGTGGCGTGGCGTGGCGCGGCACATGAGGCTGATATGATAGTGCAATTTGATGCTCAAGCCATTCAAAAGAGGGAAAGTTTCAAGTATCTTGCCTTTATGACCTAAAAAGGTGGAGAGATGGACGAGGATTCACTCACAATACTGATGCAACGTGGATAAAATTGAGGCTTGAATCCAAAGTTTTTTGTGATAATAAGGTTCCTCCTAAACTTAAAGATAAGTTTTACAGAGTGGCAGTTAGACTGACTATGTTATATAGGATGAGTGTTCGCCAAGCAAGAACTTTCACATCCAAAAAATAAAGGTAATGGAGACGAGGATGTTGTGATCGATGTCTGGGTTTACAAGGAGAGATAGAATTAGCAATAAGGTTATTCAAGATAACATAGGAGTGACTTTGGTGGAAGTCAAGATTCAGAAAACGAGGTTGAGAAGGTTCGGACATGTGATCAGGAGGGGCAGGAGGGGCATGGATGCCTCAGTGCTGAGATGTGAGAGGTTAGGTACAAATGGATTCAGGCAAGTTAGGGGTAGACCGAAGAAATATTGGAGCGAGGTGATTAAATATAATATGGAACAGTTACAACTTTTCGAGGACATGACCTTAGATACGAAGGTGTGACGGAGACATATTTGAGTTGCATGTAGGAGTGTATCCTTTTTGGTAGGTAAAAGTCCTTTGTTTTGTTAGTTGTGCTAGGAGTCATAGTGTTACGCTTGTAGTGTCTTGTTCTTGGCAATGTAGTGAGGTTTGCTACTATGGGTAGATTGATTATAGTATTTTTTTGTGGTAATCATGTTTCTGTTACTTTCTGTTATTTTGTCACTATCTAATGCTTCTTCTTCTTGTTCTTGTTTTATGTTTTTTTTTGGATTGTTTTATTTTGAGCCGGATGTCTACGAGAAAAAATTTTTCTACCTCACCTCAGAGGTAGTGGTAGAAACTGCGTACACTCTACCCTGCTCAGACCCTACTTTGTGAAAATATACTGGGTATATTTTTATCAATGCTGATAATTCTGTTATTTCTTACTATGAATCTCCTAGAACAATGTTTCCATCAAAACTTAAAATATAAATTATAATCTTTAATACAATTTCGATAAACTTAATATACGTGCAAATCTAATGTCTAAGAATTATTTGAGTGATTCAAAATCAGTTACGTTGATTGCAACGTTTAAGAAATAGGGAGAAGGGTTATGTTTGCCTAGTTGAATTATAACCCATTGTTCGCTCCAATCCATTTTTTTTCCTAGCAAATTTTGAACAGGTTGAATCTTAGCCTAGTAATTAATTTACCCCGTTTTAATTCCTCGAATTTAATTCAACCTGCTCAGGCCACCCTAGTGAAAATAACGGTGGTGAGACCACGTAGTAGCGATGAGCAAGACTCCTACAGTAACCTGTTACGATTCGAACTTTGATTCCAAGACTCTCAGGCTTTTAACTCTTCAAATGCAAGGCTCTACCTTGGTCCAATCTTCTTGCGGAAGAAAGATTGAAGATGCAAAATCGCAAAAATCATTTGATTCATGGTGAAACTGGATTACAAAATAAAATTTGTAAAGAGTGTTACAGCATCAGTACGTTATTATTATGTCATTAGGTTGGCCTTTGTCAGTCTTATACTCGTAATCCTGTCTAAAACAAAAAATTCCCTCAAGGTAAATTGCCTGTGCATGTATGAGAGTACCTGCTACAATAGTTACTATTCAGGAAAATTCATCAACACCTGCTACACTTATTTGCCCTTCAACAAGTATACATGTTCAATGGATTCATATGCAGATTATACATGATGTTTGCAACAAGAACACAGCAAATACGCATTTCTCCTTGTATTAAAAGTGAGAGTTCACATTAGTTTCATTAAGGTTTTTGGCCATTAATATGTTTCATGTTCCAGAACAGCTAATATTTACTGAGTTGTTCTGCGTCATTCTTGTGAACAAAAATCTGAATCATATAATAATTCATTCACAAATACGTATCAAGATATAGATAAAACAGCTCTAGTGGAGTGTGCATGGATTCAAAAATCATTTTAAATATCCAAAAAGAAAATGCCCAAACAATCAATGTAATGCATGAAGAAAAGCTATTGTTTTGTACCTTCCCGCATAATTCTTTTTATCCTTTTCATCTCGATGTTCCCTTTTTCAATTTAGACAAACAGAAGGGGAACATGGTTCAAATCAATTCTATGAACTAAACCGTACCATTGGTAATGTACACAATTGTAACAATTTGCTGTCTCCTAGTTAGAACTACCTCGATAAATGTGGCTGGTTTCTAATACAGGCAGCTGAGTATCTTCCTCTGCAGGACCCAAAAGTGGGATCAGAACCGTCTCTTGGCAGATAACACGTAGATTTTTATCATCAATAATCCTTGTATCAAAACAGGCAACTGTTGGACTAGAAACAACCCAAAAATTTGTGATGATAGATTTATAGAACATTCCCACATGTGAATCTTTATCTGCTCATTGGTTCTAGCTGAACTTCCATCCGATCAGAGGAACCTGAGTCTTTCTCTGCCATTGCCCGGCTTGGACTGAGAAGGTCCGTATCCTCCTCCTCACCACTACCCAGAACCCAATTGCTTCTGCCTGATATTCTATCTCGCCTTTTCTTCCTCTCACGAAATTCCAGATATATCACTGTTAAAGCAACAGCAAGAATCCACACAACTAGCGCCCACATCAGCTTATGAACATCTTCGTCATCATGCCTCTCTCCTAAATGCTTCATACCAGTTATAAGTGCTGCAATTCCAACAACAATGGCACCCCTGCCCACAATGACATGGATATACTTCCAAAGACGCCGTTTTGGAGAAACCTCCTCCTCTGCTCCAGGTTTCTTAGGTCGTAGGTATGCATTGATAGGTTGTGCAATAGCAAGAACTATGGCCAGCATTCCAAACTTAACATGAAGGGAGCTGAAACTCAAACCGCGAAGCTCGGCTACAGCAAAGAGAAAGCCAAGGAAGACAATTGATAATCCAGAATACTGTAGATAAACATGAATCTGAAACCACCCATCTCCCTTGACATGTTTCAAATATCTAGCTGCTAAAATACCACCTGGCAGCAGTATTCCCCAAGCCAGAAACATCATAAACCCATGTACAGCTAACACTGGCCGTAAATCCTCCTCTGCCTCTGCTGAACCGCGCATGAGCGACACTCTTATAGGCCTGCTGCTTGTGACGGAGTGCATATTTCTCACACTCAGATGGTCATCTGACCATTGTGCACCCATCGCCCAGATGACTTTGAGTGGTGTCGTGGGATCAACAATATTTTTGTACTCCGGCTTATCATCCAGATCGCAAGATGGACGTAGCGGACGGGTGAATTCCATAGTAATAATGCCATTCTCTGACTTACATCTTACGTGTGTCAGTTTCTCATTAGTTGGGTGAATATTGGAAGCATCTCTTCCATCTATCCAGTATGTGCTTACATTCCCTTTACCAGTGTCATCAACCCAGCCCACGTATGCATACGTATTCACCATGCCACGACCAAAACCAATTGCCAAATAACCACTCTTTTTCTCCCCTCGAGCTGCAATGGAGATTGAATTTTCAGCCAATGTCCAAAAGAAAGTCACCTGCTGATCATCCAAAACTACACTGCTGTTATACATATCAGGTAAGCCTGCATCAACCACTTGAACTTTCCATCCCATTTTCTGAGCATATAGAGACTGATAGTAAACTAAATCTGGCGTGTTCCGATCAGGAGCCCAAACTAATTCCGTAGGAGTGGCTTGAACTCCTTGTGCTTCAGGGCCCCCAAAGTAGATAGTCTCTGTCACATTCCTCAACGTAGCATTTCCACCAAGGGGATCTGAGGTTATATAGAAGGCAACATCATGCCCAGCCTGAATTGAAAACTTTACTGGAACACCCCTCTCAACCCTGAGAAGAGGTGCCTCTTTCTTGTTGATGTAAAGAACTTTTGAAGGGTTTGGAGGATTTGGATAGAACACTGCTGGACCCGATGAAACAACAAGTGGTCCTTTTTTATCTGCATTAACAAGGTCTTGATCTTGTTTATCTTCCGCATCCAGCGGGCCCAAGCAATCATCAACATGTTCTAAGACATTAAGAGTCAAGTGTCCATAACTACCACCATGGTTTTGCGGAAGATAAAAAGGACGAAGACTATCCGGAGGCTTTATCAAACCTAAAGCCCATATCACTCTCATTGTAGCATTTTGATTCAACGGCACATCATACTTTGTATCATCTGACTTTAATGGCTTCCTAAACCTAATAAACGATACACCGTCCTTCCTATGCCCATAAACCAACCTTGTATTATTCACTAACCCAACCGGGTCAGATCCTTCATATATAGTATCAGGACAAACACCTTCGACTCTCCCATCCTTACTAATCATACACTCACTATACTTAGTAATAAAATAATCATCAGCAAAAGGCGATAAATCTTCCTTAAACCCCGTAACAGTAACATCACCACCCATCATAAAACTACTCGAAGCATTAGGATTCGCCCATCCAAACGCCATATAATTCAAAAAACCTATAGCTGCTTCTAATCCAATGTCAATCACATCTTCTTCCTCATTCAAACTCCACCTAACCCTATAATTATCCGCTAACACCTTACAATTATTAAACATTGTGAGCATCCCATTTCCTTTAATCCCACTCCCATTAACCAAACTTTCCACCGAAGGAGCTAAAAACTCAGTCCCATTAGTAGAATTCCTCAAAACAACATGCCCAAAATCCGAAGCCATAGGAAGATCCCAAACAGCTAGTACATTTATATCATCCCAAGATACATTCTTCATCAATCGCACAACAAATCCATCACTCTTATAAGTTTTATTCAGCTTCTGTTCAGAAACTACAAAACCCTTTGTAAGATTTTCTAAATGATCACCAACAGCACCCCACCAACGCACATCAGAACCTTGTAGGATATCAAATTGACTAACTTTAAACGAGCAATCGTCTATTACATTAAGCACACCACGTAATTGATGCTGTACCATGGAAAATTGGTATGTGAAGTTCACAAGAGATGCACTGTGGGTTATCGGGCAACCCGAGCCCGGATCAGAAACGGAAAAACCAATCAAATGACAAAAAAATCCGATTATAATAAACAACTCCATAATGAAGAGTGATTTTACCTCAAATTGAGCTTCATAAATCATAACAAAGACAGATTGAATGAAGAAATTTTTTGAGATCGGCGATTGTGAGAAAGTAAGGAGGAAGCGACAATCTTAGAAGATTTCGTTAATTGGAGTGGACGCAAAGGAACTTTCTTGAGTGAGAGATCAATTTAATTAATTTCAAATTGTTAATCAGGTTTAGGTATCCTTTGGTAACTAGTACGACAGAATTTATGTGTTTTATTAATATATGAGTTAATTATTTCTTAATTATTAATTTTTAATATTATATTATTAAAAAGACGTTGGATATATGCTTAAGATATTTGAATATATAATTAAAGTTAAGTCATAATGTATTCATATATTTGCATGTATTCATGTATTATTAATAAATAGTAAGGGGTTGTTTAGTTGGGAAACAAGTTACTTTTGAATTTAATTATTTTTGAATTAGCTATTTCAAAATTAGTTATCATATTCTTATGATGGGATAAAAATAGCATTACAATTCTAGAATAACTAATTCGTGGATGAATTATTATGTGCATTTTATTTCAATCAAATATGTAACTCCTAGAATTAATTTCGAGATTAGTTATCCCTTATCTCTTGTATCAAACTAGCTATAAGAGAATAAATAAATATAACAAAGATATTTGGTTATTTATTTTGTTCCTATCTTAAATATGTATCAGACATGTAGGGAGTAATTGTTCATTTACTAATTATTCCAATTTTATAAATTAAAACATGAATTTTATCATAACTTATACATGTATCAGATATGCGAGTTTCTAAATTATTAATCAAATACCAAATTAATTTTATACATGAATAATTAACATCCTAAATAACTACCCAATATAGTATTTACTTATGTGGGGTTTAATACTTTTGCACAACTCACCTTCAAACTAGCTACCATACAACCCCTTAAACTTTGTTTGAAGAGTAGTTATCCATGGTATATTAGCGTATGGTTCATATTAGTATCATGTTTATTTCGATTGTCACTTGAAATATATTGTATGTTATGGTTTGATATAATATGTTGTGGCTTAATTTCATGATTAGGTAACTATAAAAGGCTTCATTTTATGTAGCCATCGATTTGTTGGTATCCCGTGATTATTTAATATTTTTTTAATTTTACCTTTACTTATTAATTAATAATCATATTTTATTTTTTATTCTACCTTTTAAAGACAAACTTACTCCATATTCTAATTTTCTAAAAAGTTCTTTCTTCAAATTATTAATTTGTAAAATTATAAAATATCAAAATATAAAATAGTTTATTCAAACATTATATTCATCAAAACATATGGTATAATGAAATCCGATACATTATGAACTAGAGGATTAAGCTACACTAACCAACCTCTAACTAATCGAAACTCAACTAACGTCCCTCTATAATTAATTTTAGTTGATACATGTTTGGCATAAACCATTTCAAATAAAATAAAACTCAGAAATCAGTAACCATTAACCATGATTAATTTAACTTCATTATGGATTTATCAATTTGTGATGTTAAAAATAAAACATGATCAAGCAAAACAAAGTTAATTGTAAGTAGGGAAAAATAATAATTATCTGAAGATCATAAATGTGTTTTAAAGGGTATCAAATTAGTGCTCATGTATGAACCAAAATTTTCATCGCTCCACTACTTCACTAATGAAAGTGTATAATCCCATTTATGTTTATTAAAATTGAAATATTAGAAATTGAATATTAAAATGTGTATTAGTATTTGAATTTAATTATGCATTTAAAAATTAAGATATTATATTAAAATACGGTACTAAATACTTAAGACAATTTATTTACTCAATATTTGAATTAATAAAATTTTGTCTTATTTCAAAATTAATAAATATTAAATTTAATAAAATACTAAGTTATCTAATATTATATCAATATCACAATAATCCTAAATATTATATGGCATTTGGTTATAGTAATAGTTAACGGGTTATGGTTGTAGTTGATTGGAGATGATGTTGACTAATTACAACGATTTTGTGGGAAATAGTTAGTTGTAATAGTGGTTGACAATAATGATTCGCAGTGATAGTTGTTGATCTCAATTTATAATTGTGATAAATAATAGTTTAATGAAAGTGATGAATCTGTGTGACAATATATAGTGGTAATTACGATGAATAATAACTATGTTTGGCGATACAACCACATCGCCGATCGCATGACTAAGGGTCACAATCGCGATGAACGGCGAGAGGACAGGTCGCAATCATGTGAAATATGCGTCACTATCACGAAGAGTAAACAGGGTTGTACATCGCAATCACGTGAGGGGTGATCGCGATTGGATGAACAATGAGGCAATGCACTAGCAATTGTACACTCCAGCAAATTTCTGCCAAAATAAAAACAAAAAAGGTTGTTCGAAATGGATTCGAACCGGATGAACACGAACCAAATATTCTACCTTCATAAAAACAACATCCTGGTCTCAATGACCCAACCGAATTTTTATCAAAAATGTAGACTAAAGTCAACACATGGCTTAAATTTTCATAATTTCAACTGAGTACATAAAATGAGCTCGAGACCCAAAAAACGACTCACCTAAACAAAACTCGACATTTCAGAGCTGACAGCATAATCGAATTTTCAATCTGAGGCTCTGTCACCAAAATTTATCGAAGTCAAACCTTTGAACTCCTAAACACCAAAAATACTCAAAAATAGATTACAATCACAACGAAGGCTTTCAAACACATACCAAGAGTCCGTCTAGACCAAATCCCACATTTCGGAGCAAACTAAACTATCATAATTTGATTTCGAGTTTACTCTCAAGAAATCTTGACTAGAGTCAATGATATCAAAAGCTTAGATTCTAAAATAGAGAAACAAACATAAGAACCAAATGAATGACCCAGAAACTGAACCAGAGTCCCAACAACTCATAAATAACTTGAGGCCACTATAGAAAAGCTCTAAGATATAAGAAAGTGAAAAAAACGTAAAAATGACTGGAAGGGTCATTAAAACTTCCACTATTAAAAAGAATTTCGTACCTAAAAATCAGAAGAAGGAAGTACCTAAAGGAACAAACAACTAAGGATATTAAGCCCGTAGCTCACTCTTGATCACCTAAACAACCTCTTTAATAGGACGACCCTTCCATTGAACATTTACTATTAGAATCTCCCTAGACCTCAACTTTGTTACATCTTTATCCAACATGAGCACCAATTCCCTGCCATAGACAAATTCTTATCCACCTGAATCGAATCATACCGAAGCATATGAGACTCGTCAGGAATATACCACCTCAACATAGATACATGAAAAATTATATGCACAATTGAAAACATCGGAGGCAAGACTAGCTTAAGCAATACTACCAATGTGACTGAGGATCTCATAAGGACTAATATAGTTGGGGCTAAGCTTGCGTCGCTTCTCAAGCCTCATCACGCCCTTCATGGGCGTTACCCGTAAAAATATTTGATCACCCATGTTGAACTCTAAAACAAGATGTCTATTGAGTAACTCTTCAGCTTATGAAGAACTACAAAATCTACTCCATGTGTCTCCAACAATCCAAGGTAATGCAACCCCTCCAGAAACTTCTAAATAAAATCCCTGAGATTCTCTCCTAGAGTACCTGAAAAACCTAGGATGATCCAATCTAAAACATCTACCCAAAGTCTTTTGATTCGCCTCATACATGAGTTGATGGGGAGGCATAAGCTGAGCAACTGAAAGAACCGGTAAAACTTGTATTGGGGTTGGGGTTGTCTAAGTCCTAACTAGAGGTATCTGGAATGAAGGAACTATGGTAGAAAACAATGCTTCCGAACTAAGTGTACCGAGGGATGCCCCCTAAACGGATGTCTGAAAACCTAGGACGATCCAATCTAAAACATATACCCAAAGTCTTTTAATCCGCCTAAGACATGGGTTGGTGGGGAGGCATAAACTGAGCAACTGAAGGAACCGGTAAAATATGTGTTGGGGTTGCATAAGTCCTAACTAGAGGTATCTGGAATGAAGGAACTATGGTAGAAAATGGTGCTTCATAACTAAGTGTACCGAGGGCTACCCCCTGAGTGGATATCTGGGTCCCATCAATGAACTGGTTACTCACCATACCCAATAACTATAATAGAAAACCTTGGATATACGGCAGAAGAACTAAAGCTGCAGTTGATTCAGATGCAACATAAACTGGTCTTTGTACCTCAAGTAGCTGCTAAACCGATACAAGCTTGAGCTCAATATTTGGAGTTCTGGCTGGAAAAATAGCTCTAACGGGTGCCATAGTTCTGGAACGTCCTCGAACTTGGGGTTGACCTCTAGAACAGACCCTAGTTGGAGCTCTAATTACTGGTGGGGAAGGCTCATTATCCCCTGTTGCGTCCGAAGATTATGCACGTGTCATCTGAGAAAAGTGGACAAGAACAAATGAGATTTTCAAGAGACCAACTAGGAAGCATCGATTGACATAGAAATGAAACAAGAATTTTTTCCTAAAGATATCGCTTTAGGCCCCCCAAAAATAGGATACAGATGTCTCCGCATAGATTCATAGGACTTTACTAGACATTGTCTTATGTACCGAGGATACCAACAACTCTAGAGATTTGATACTAATTTTTCACGAACAAACTTCTTATGTCATGAGCGAACCTACATACCAC
>JBDJHY010000097.1:11424580-11440816 GCA_039654485.1 Withania somnifera | reverse complement strand
GAACTTTATGATGTAATTGTTTCTTCTTGTTGGTTAATGTTATCAACTTTGTGTTTTAGATTGTTGGTTAATGTTATAATCTTTGAAACGTGGCTTATTAGTTGTGATGGCATATTGCAAGTTGGAACTACTATGAATATTGTTATTTTTCTTTTGGTCTTAAATGACTTATAAACTACAAATGTGTTTTGGATGTTCATCATGCGTACTTAGTATAATTGGTTAATGGAATCTATTTTCCTTATAACGATGGTTTTTGATAATGAAAAAAATGGGAGAAAAATGCTAAAGGATGATACAATCAAAATAGATATATAGAACATTTTTATTATAAAGCTAAATTGAAATGGGTTACTGTATTTCCAACCAAAATTGAATTGCGAAGTTATATGTCACCAATGCTTTTGTTCTAAACTTGTCATGTAATCTAAAATTGATTTAAGTTTGTACAAAGGGGGAGAAAAGTTTCTCTCTCAAATGCATGTTTCTTTCTTGATACTAACCTATTGACAAGGAATAATATCCTTGATTGAATTCTTCTTTTTGAATTGTATGTAAGGTCGTAGGGGGAGACATCAAATCTTTCCTTAAGGTTTTGTCATAATCAAAAAGGGGGAGATTTTTGAACTAAGGATAGTTCACAATATTGTCCCTTTATGTTTTGATTGATAACTAAAACAATAAGTTAAAGATTCAATGTTAATAAAGCTTTTACAAATACATGGATATGTTCATGAAAGTTATCTAACGTCAAGGAATCACTTCGAAACTTCAACGACTCATTTCGAGGCATTCCAACTACTCAAAGTGAGGTATTTGTAAAGAAACAAAAGGGTGTTAGTCAACCAAACTTCAAGATTAGTTAACCAACAGAGACCAAACTGGTCGACCAAAATAAAGCCTTAGTCGACCAACAAATTTCCAGTAAGTTACTGGGAAGTGTGTTAGTCGACCAACATGAAATGTTAGTCGACCAAACTGAAAGAAAATGATTTCAAAAATTTATCCAAAGGCTAGTTTTGATGTGCAATACATGGGAATCAATTTGAAGACTCAATTAATCATCATGAAAAGTATTATTCAACCAAACACTGGGTGTTGGTCGACCAAGGAATTTCTAGTAGCTACTGGAAATGTATTGGTCGACCAAAGACCAATTGCTGGTCGACCAAAATGGGGTCTTAGTCGACTAAGACTCCTTGCTGGTCAACCAATCAACCTGACAGGTGCATTCATTGCAGCATTTCTTATGTCGTAACGACTATATCAGCTTGGACAAGTATAAATACACCTCAAGGATGAGAGATATTTAGCTTTGAACGCCATACAATATTTTATATCATCATTCTCTAAAAATCAAAGCTTATAATACTCATCCTATCAAATTACAAAGTTCTTGTTCTTCTTTGTATATTTTCAATCTTTGTACCACTTGTTCCTACATTTTACTTTGAGTTATACATACATTTTTTGAGAGTTGAAAAGTTAAAAACTTAAAGTAAGTTTCCAACTCGTGAAAGAAGGTTGTTCTTGAACCGAAAATAAAGAAATTGTAAAAAGTTCTCACTTGTCTTGAAAGTGATTTGTAAGAGTTATTTTTATAGTTGAAAAGCCTAAGTTGAAGAACTTAGTTAGTGGATGTAAGCAAGTGTTTAGCCAAACCACTATATATCATTTGTGTTTATTGTTTTGCTTTACTCACTCTCTTGCACAAACCAAAAAGCTCGAAAAAGCAACCACACCATTCAACCCCCTTTCTAGTATGGTTAATCCGCTCAACACTACAGAGAGTGCACCAATTCAAATTGATGTTCCCATAGGACCATCCACTAGTGTCATAGCTAATGAGTCCAAAACACGCTTGAAGTGTGGTAGACCATTGACTTCTAAGGATTCAAATCCTAGGAAAAAAAAGTTCAAGATTTGTACAATTTTGATATTCGTGAATTAATCAATGAGCCCGAGACTCAAGAAATAAACTGTCCATAAATTTAAGTGATACTGGAACTAATTTGAATTGATTAGAGACAATGATGGATTATGTCTTTGCATATAATGTTGCAACAAGCATCATGAAAGATTGTGAGGACTTTGATTCTCAATCTGTTGCAGAATGTCGACAAAGAAATTATCGGTCAAAATAACAAGAAGCAATTCATTTGTCAAGCGTGAGATTTTGGGCTTATTTTTCAAATACCGGATGGTGTCAAACCAATTTACTATAGATGAATCTTTGTGCAAAAATAAATTTAAAATAAAATACAATATATAAGGCACACCTTGTTGCATAAGATCTTTTGCAAAGGCCAGATGTCGACTATGAAGAGACATACTCACTTGTTATGGATGCAATAACATTATCTTATCACATTAGTTTCATTGTCCATGAAAGACTTGAGATGCATTTGATGGATGTGTTTACAACCTATCTGTATAGGTCACTTGATAATGAGATATACATGAAAATTCTGAAGGATTTAAGATGCCTGAAACATATAGTTCAAAGTCACGAAAAACATATTCAATTAGATTGCAAAGATCTTTGTATGGTCCAAACAAATCTACCGCCTTAGTAAATACTTATCAGATAAAGGCTATATAAATGATGTCATTTTCCTATATATTTTTATAAAGAATACAACATTGGAATTTGTTATTACTTATTTTTTATGTTGATGACATAAATTTTGTTGGAATTCCAACAGATTTTTACAAGACAATTGATTATTTAAAGAAAGAATTTTAGATGAAAGATCTTGAAAAGACAAAGTTATGTCTTGGTTTGTAAAATGAACGTTTGGAAAACAATAGTTTTGTACTTCAATCTGCCTATATTGAAAAGGAGTTAAAAGATTTTATTTAGATGGAGCACATCTAATAAGTACTCTGATGGTTGTTCGATACTTGATATGAATAAGGATCCATTTCGACCTCAAGAAATGAATGAAAAAATTCTTGTTCCTGAAATACCATATCTAACTACAGTTGTGCATCAATGTCTCTTGTTAATACAAGAAGGTCTGACATAGCATTTCCAGTTAGTTTGTTAGCAAGGTATAATTCTCCTCGTACAAGGATACACTGAAATGAAATTAAACACATATTACAGTACCTAAAAGAGACTATTGATATGGGCTTGTTTTATTCTAATAATCGCAATCCCCATCTTGTTGGCTACTGAAACTGGGTATTTATCTAATCCATACAAGGTTCGATCACAAACAAGTTATGTGTTCATATGTGGAGGTACTGTCATATCTTGACGATCTATCAAGCAGTCCATCGTGGCTACTTCATCAAATCATCCTTTAATTGATGTACTCATTAGGGAGAGTCAATACACGTTGTACTCTTTTTCCTTTTAAGGTTTTTTCCTATTGAATTTTCCTTGTAAGGTTTTTAATAAGGCAGACTAAATGCGTATTATTAGATATGTGTACTTTTTTCCTTACTAATTTTTTTTTGTTCTCTTTGAGTTTTTTTAAGAGGCACATTTTCTATAGATTAGACATTCAAGGGAAACTGTTATAATAATAGACTCAAATCTTATAAATATCTATTAAATTATAATGAATGTCTATCAAGTCATTATAAGTATCTATAAGTTAGTCCCGCTCACGCAAATCCCCATGCCAGACAGGCTTCCCAGTGGGCATGATATATATCTATCTTTTAAAGAAAAGTTAGATAAATTATTTCTATAAATAGAAGAATTTTTTCATTGACATAATGACTTCCTCTCTTCTATTTCAAAATATTTTTATCTTTATTTTATTATTTCAGTAACACTAAACAATTTTTTATTAATTATAATATATTCAATATATTTATTTTAGACCTAAGCAATATCTGAATAAAATATATAATGAAACACTTAAAATGGAGTGGTGGTGTTGGCTACACCTTACCACGTGGAGGGGACGGAGGTGGACTCCAAATCTTGAAATGTTATTGTGCCTTACTTTATCATATTAGATAAAAGAATCAAATGTCAGTAAAAAATTCTTTTTAATGTCAATTGTTTTGTTGTATACATATTTATCAAAGTTCAGCACATCTTTTCATTTGATTTTTCTTACAAAATAAAGCTCTTATAGTTTCTGCATATTTCCATTTAGAACATAAAAATGAGTTTGGTGGAAAAAATTTAAATTTATATTCAATCATCCAAAGGAAATTTATTATCTACGTCAAGTTATTGAAGCTTAACTTTTCAAGTATGTCAAAGCTATATTTTTCTTTTTACGCACGATTCTTTGAGTTTTGTGATTTTGGATCTAAAGAGTGTTTGGAAGAATTGATTATTAGATTTCCCTAAATTATTATTATTATTATTATTATTATTATTTGTCCAAAAAAACTAATATCAGTGACGTTAAGTTGGAGATTGGAGGTGGTTGTATATATTGTTGCGAGTATCAGGTTAGTAGTAGTACGATGGCTGTGTACGGAGGTGGTATGGTGGAATATGAGTTACTATTTGGTATAAATACATATTCTTACTTTGTTGCATACATATCGATATACTGGTGGGCATGTCGATCTGCATAGCAATTTGCATACATATAGATATTTTAAATGGTTTTATCGATCCGCATAATGATTTGTACATTTTTGTTATGAACTGTTTAATAAGCTGAGATTGTTATTGTTGTGGTATAGGGTTGTGTTGAGGGCTATGATTAGTTATGTATGTCGGTATCGGATATGAATACACGTGATTGGTTGGTGGTATCTCATCGGTCGGACAACTAGGGTGATGGCCTTGTCGTGATTGTCGTGGGTTGTTTTGTTATTCTTATATCATATGTTTTGCGATATGTCTTTTGTACAGCTTTCGGAGCTTCGCGAGAGCCTGTAAGGCCGTGATGATTTAAGGTAGAATTGGCTTTAGAAGCACCTATAAGGCCCCAGTTGTTTCCGGCAGGTTGAGCTTGTGTACTTCGTTAGCCTGTACGACCGTAATTGTTTATGGAAGGGTTAAAGGTGTCCTTCTTTAGCCTGTAAGACCGCGACAGTTTCCGACAGGAAAGGACTTGTGTATTGCTTTGTATTATATTGTATTCAATATTATGTGCATTTTATTGGCTAGTTGTGTGTTGGGTTTCTAATGTGGTATGTGGTCGAGGTTGTGAGGTCGGAGTAGCAGGAAAGGTAGAGTTGGGCTGACATTGTTTCTGAGCAGGTTGTGACTAGAGTATTAGTGTTGCTCTATTTATCCTTTTGTCGTATAGAGGTTTCAGTTTCAATTATGCGGTTTTTATCATCTTTTCATCTTACATATATTCAATACATGCCTGCAGAGGTTATCAGGTTGACTACGATCCTCATGGCAGGTGGTCAAGTTCAGCGGAGATTGGTGGACCCTTCTCTTTCCGTAGTTGCGTGTCTGGATTTTATTTGTCTACTTGATGGATACGTCGCGCCTTGTTCAAACTAGTTGTTAGAGGTTCTACCTCGTAGAGGCTTGTAGACATCTACTGTGATTTTGGTAGTCAGTGTGACTTTTTTGTTAGTTTTTATTTTCAGGCAGTCGCCTGGACCACTTTGTATTGTATTTTCGTTATACTTCTGCATTTTCTTTGTATTTTCAGTAAGTCGCTTGTATGTGTTGTCGCATTTGATTTCAGCCAATCTGTGCTCATTCGTGTATGTATGTTGCGTCGCACACCGATCAAGTTAATTTGGCTTCCGCACAGCCTTGAATTTACACTCCCATGCGCATACACACGTGAGGTTCTACCACGTGGTATAGATTTGCCAACAATTTACAAACCCACAAGAAGTACTTTCATATACAAAGTGTCACCCTTCATCATAACTTTCAATGTGGGATAAAGCAATCCCTTATCTTGACTTTCCAACCATTATTTTTTCATTCACATTCACTAAAATATCCAACAATACTTGGTTAAATACCTAGAGAAAGAAATTTTATGTTTATTATTTCTAAACAAGATTTTGGATAACTAGCCTAAAGTATAATGACAATCTTTATTCTACCAACGATATTGATGTTACCTTGATATGAAGCTAAAACTGCTAATTACTAGGATGCATAGGCTAATTAGAGTAAAAAATCTAATCAAAAAGAATCGTGTTCGGGTCGGTAGCTGACATAGCCCTATATATGAAAGTTGATGCAATTAGTGGATTCCCTAACTATGAGGTTAATATCGCATGCTTAAGCAAAACTAAATGGTCCGCATAAAAAATTAAGAGAGATAGGTAGCAATGTATCGGAGTTTTAACATTAATTTCAACTCTTAGAAACTGAAACAAAGACTAGAAGAAAAAAATATATTTGCTACTCGAAGATACGTTTTATTAAACTGAAATGATGCTTAAATACAAAAAGATTGCAGTAACTAGAGTCTATATTTAAGCAACTAATTGCACATGGATCAGACGCAACTTCCTAAAAATATCAACAAACACCTAAAAAATATAACCTACTGAACATGACGAAAAATCAGGAGAAGTGCAGCAATTGCTTGTATTTTTTACTGTAGCAACAAAGGCGATTAATCAACACTTCTCTTTGCTTCAGCTATTGGAGATTTCAAGCCTTTTTTTGAGAAATTCAAAACTAATATATGACAAGACTTTGGTAAATATCTGTCATTTAAAGCACTATTTTACAATACTATGACCCAACGGATCCTTCTTTCTGCACGTCTTTGAGAAATAATAATTTGATATTGTAATGCTTGATTTTCGCACAAAAAATAGGATCATCTAAGATAGCAATAGCTTCTTGATTATCCACAAACACCTCTGTGCACTTTTTTTGCTTTAAATTCAGATTAAGTTGTACTTTCTAAGCTAGAAGGCTTGGTTTACAACAGCTGTTGTTGCAATGAACTTAGCTTCAGTCGTAGATTTTGCAACAATCTCTTGATATTTGAAACACCAAGAAAATACCCTTGAACCAAGATTAAATCAGTAACTAGAAGTGTTCTTCATGTCATCAAAAGAGCCACCTCAATAACTATCAAAATACCCCTGCAACACGTGCTTCTGATTTGCACAAAACTTGATTCCAAGATTTAGTGTTTCTTTAGCATATCTTATTTTAGCTTCTCTCAAATGAGTATTAGTTGTACAAGTGATGAATCTAGATAGAAGACTTACAAGATATCGAATGTCGGGTTTATTTTCTATAAGATACATGAGACATCCAATCATAATTCTATAAAGAGTCGCATCCACTTCTTCATCTTCATCATTTTTGCTCAACTTCTCCTTCTCACAATTGAACTAGTTTTCTCTTTGAAATTTTCTATTCTGAACTTCTTCAAAATATCATCCCCGTACTTCTTTTGACGGCTACAAACTTTATTTTGTTCTTGCTTGATTTTCATTATCATAAAAAAACTCGAAAGTAAATTTTATATCTTCTTTATATTTCCAAACAAGTTCGCATTGCTTCTTTATAAAATCGGTATCATCACCTTTAATGAAAAGAGTAACTTTGCTAAGATTTTTTTTAAAATCCAAATGCTCGTCGAATTTTTTGTGCCAGCTTTGCATACATGTTTTAGTCCATACAAAGTTGTTTTGAGTTGGTACAGTTTATCTTCATGCCCTTTTACTACAAAACCTTCAGGTTGCTCAAGATAAATTTTCTCTTCCAGATAGCTATTCAAGAATGCAGATTTGACGTCCAACTGAAATACTTCCCAACATTTTGAGCAACGATAACCAACAATAATATGATGATTTCTAATTTAGCAACATGAGAAAATGTATAAAAAAATTAATATCAAAATTTTAAGCATACCCCTTTATAACAAATTTGGCTTTGTGCTTGTTGATAGAGCCATTTGCGTTCAGCTTGATTTTAAAAAATCACTTCACTTCCAGAATTTTTCTCTCTTCGGGTCTTTCACAAGTTTCCTGGTCTGATTTTTCTTAATTATGATGAGTTCTTCCTTCATTGCAATCCTCCATTTTGAATCTTTTTCTTCTTTTCAAAAATCTGTGGACTAAAAAACACCATATTATATCTCTTACAGGTATTAGGGAGAGATTCGGTGCCTCCCACTGGAACATCATCTATCTCTCATTGGAATATCATCCACCAATTCATTTTCTTTCAGTTGGAGCATTCTATAGTGATATGGAATTAACATAGACTCTGTTTTCTTCCAGTTCTACTGTTCATCTTCCATGAAGTGCACATCTTTACTTATCAGAACCTTTCTTTTATTAGGTTGGAAAAGTCTGTAAGCCTTAGAAATAGTGATATAGCCCATAAATGTTTCAGCTTCCACCTTTTTATCCAGCTTATCTTTTTTAATCTGGGAACATAAGTAAGCACAAACATCCCAAGACTTTGAGATTTTTCAAAAAAAAGTTTATAACTATACCAGACTTCATATGATGTCTTTCCTTCGAATGTTTTTTATTGGAAGCCTATTGAGTAGAAATATTGAGGTATGTGCAGCTTCGGTCCAGTACTTCTTAGCCAAACACTTCTCATACAAAAAAAACATCTAGTCATCTCTATTATGATATAATTCTTTCTCTCACCAACTGCATCTTGTTATGGAGTATATGGAGCAGTGAGTTGGTGTTCATCATAACTTCTTCACAGAATATGTTAAATGACTAGATGTATACTCATTGTCATTATCGTGCTTTAAAGATTGAATCTTACAATCTATTTGAGTTTCGATCCACTACTTGAATTTTTAAAAAATAGAGGTATTTGAACTTGAGAAAGTAAATCAACCGCATTCTCGCAAAATCATCAACGAAAACTATGTAATACTTACTTCATTTGAGTGACGGAGTTTTGTGAGAACCAACCAAATCTATGTGGACTAACCTTAATTTTTCAGTAGCTCTCCAGATTGCTTCTTAAAAGAAAGCCTTGTTTGCTTTCCAAATAGAAAAATTCTGTAATTTCATAATTCATCTTCAAGATTAGGCAACCCTCAAACCAGATCCTTCTTTTGTAAGTTCACTGTTCATCACAACAGTATGATCGAAATATCTGAGCCTTTTGTGCCAAGCTTGTGCATTGATCTTAGTTGCAAAATAAGTCTTTTGCTCATGCTCTAATAGATTCAAAGTGAATCCCCTTTCCTTCATCATTACTTTGAATTAATCTTCGCCATCTTCATCCTTGATTTGACAATAATATGTTTCAGAAAGAAGTTTGAAACCATTCTCAAGCATCCGGCCAACACTTAACAGACTATGACTTATATTAGGAACAAAAAATACATTTTTGATTAGTTTGATACCTAAAGAGCTTTGTATGTCCACAGTACCTTTGCCTTCAGCAGGAATATAATCTTCATTGCTAACTTGTACCTGGGAAATTCCTGAAGTATCCAAATGCTTAAGATATCATAATCAAATGTCATGAGGTTTCTTCAACTAGTGTCAATAAGCCACTTGTCACTCGAGCAGCTAGTTGTAAAATAGGTTGCTGCAAAGAGTTGCTCCTCATCTTCCTGATTTGCTACTTGTGCAACACTATTTTTCTAAGTGTAGTTCTTGTAAATATTTTGATGATGTTCCAACATTTCTCACACTGCTAATCTGGCCTTCTCCAGCATTTGAATGGTGGATTGCCCTTCTTTCATGCTTGCAATGAGGAAAATCAGGTTTGGTTCCCTTATTGAACCAAACAGAATTAAAACCTGAGTTTGTCTTCTTATTCTACTTTTTCTTTCCTTTGTTTTCCTGGCTTCACTGAAATTTTGCAGGTAATGCACCTTCAACAAATCCTTCTGACCTTATAACCCTTTTTTGTTCTTGTGCGTGCAAGGAATTTTATAGTTTTGCCAAATTAATATTTGACAGATCCTTCGAATTTTCCAGCGAGGAAATAGTTGCTTCAAACCTTTTGGATACTGTTATCTAGAATCAGAAAATATAGAGTCAAGTGATCTTACATTATTGGCAATATTGACTAATCTATCAGAATACTCTTTGATTGCCTCTAAATCTTTCTCTGGATCCTTCATCTTTTGAAGTTCAAAATCTATAATCAAGTTCTGAATACGCATTCCTTTGATCCGTTCATCTCCTTCATATTTTTTCTTTACGAAATTTCAGACCTCAAAAAGTTGATTTCATTGTCATAATCCTGACAAAGATTTCAAATGAAATTGCAATAAATAACGTTGCTCTAGACTCTGATTTTCTTGTTTTTTTCTCCTTGTGATTTCTTATCTACGCCATGGTTGGATTTACAGGCAAGGAAGGAACTTCGTACTCCTCCTCAAGCTTCCCACAAATCATTTGCCTCCATACGTACCTACATCCTTGTTAGCCAGACATGATAGCATTCACCTTTGAAGACAGGTGATGCTAGAGCCTAATAATTAAAATAAAGAACTTCATGTAATAATTAAAATAAAAAATAAAAGTGTCATGTACGAAAAAATAAAGATCTATTCTTGTTTTGTCGTATTAGGTAAGTCATCTGTATGAGTCGTCTGTAATATAAAGTAGCATGTGTAATGTGTAGTAGAAGCTTTGGATTATCCTTATCCATTAAGATAAGATATCCTAGCTTCTGATTGGTTTGTGATATTTTCCGATACCCCACTAGCTTAGCATAAATAGGGAACTTGTAATGGTTTTACATTTAAGGAACTACTTGCACATGATTCGATGAGCAACAACTTCCTAAAATCTCAACAAACACCTAAAAAAAAGTAAGTTCTGAACATGACTAAAAAAAAGGAAAAAGTGTAGCAACTACTTATATCTTTTACTTAACTGAGGCAATTAATCAACCCACTGATTTACAATTTATAGCATTGTGAGATTGACTAAAATTGGAATAAAGTGGCGATTATTGTAGAATTCGGATTTAAAGGTAAACTTACAGAGGTGAAACGAATTGGGAATATAATTATCGCATCGTTACTAGTATGCAAAAAGGAGATAATCAATGTCATTAGTGTCTATGCGCTCCAAATAAGAAGAAAAAAACAAGTTATATGGGACAAGGTTCAAGCGATTCCAGGAGATCAAGAAATCTTTAGGTGGGATAGGGGTGAACGAGGGAGGTGTATTGTCAGGTAGGTAAAGATATAGATGATTTTAAGCACTTATACCAAGGTTATGATTACGGTGTAGTAGGAATGATGAAGGGATAATTGCTCTCTTGCTAATCACTTAAGCTTAGCGTGTACCAAACACACATTATAAAAGAGATATTTTACTTCACGAAAACAGGATAATCATAGTCAAATAAACTTTTTCGTCATAAGCAGATAAGAGAACTATATGTAAGGACTGTAAGGTAATTCCAGGAGAAACGATGGCCACCAAATATAAGTTCGTGATACTACATATGAATAGAGTTCGAAGATGATTTGCAGACAATCGCGAATTAAGGCGATGGACATTAAACAATGTAACGACTTAACATTTTGATAAAGAACCACGGCAAAAGAAACTTGAGATTATTAGAGGTTTAGGGGACACAAATATCGTACGAAGAAGCATGTTAGGTTACATTAAAAAAGTAGCGAAGTAAGGTGTCGTTCAAAAGACTAGAACCTCTGTCATAGGTGGTAGAATGAGCAGCCAAAAATTAAAAGAGGGTGTTAGTATAAAGTTGCCTTAAGCAAAAGATTGGGAAGCTTTCGAGCTTCGAAGAATACAAAAGAGCTAAAAGAAAAGCTAAGAAGACCATTTAACACCCCAAGGAGAAGCTTAGATGGGTTGCACCAAAAGTCAAAAGAGACACGACAAGGGAAAAAAATGCTTGGACTAGCACGACTATGAGAGAAGGATAGTAATTTTAACAAGGTAAAGTATTTTAAAGATGATTTTTCACCGTGTGCTAATAGGAACGACGTCAAGGGGAGACACTGAAGTTCTTTCATTATTTGTTCAGCTCGAATATTTAGGGCCTCCAAATTCAATCATGTGATCTGAAGATTATGATTTCACACCAACAGAAGCGAATTAAGATTGCATACAAATTATAATGGTCTAGCCCCTCTCCGAATACCGCATATAACGAAATGCACCAAGTTGATCTTTGTTGAAGTAGCCCTTCCAAAATCCGCATGGAGAAATGACAATTCTTAAGCACACTAACATATAGCGAATGGGGTTGAAAGTAATAGCTATGGAAAGAGACTACTCCATCTAAGGCATCAGATGAACCAAGGAATCGAACCAAATATGAATGAATAGGCATTTTTGTTACCAGCATTGGTAGAAAATTTTAGAATGTTGATTTTTAGTTATCCATTGTTGACTATTATTACAAGAGGCTATAAATGACTAACTAGTACTACTATCTTAACTTTCATTAGTCCTTGGCCAAACTATAAAATAGTATATGCTCTTAAACCAAAAACACATACTAATCTGGAACTCTCCGTTGTTGCTTGCGCTAGAAACAAAGAAAGTTAATTAAACCCCTAGAAACAGATAATTTCGAACTTCGAATGCTTGCTAATAAATTCTAGTTCAGCTCAAAATCATTTACAATCCACAAAGTAGAAACTGGGAAAGGGTCTATAAACTTTGGTAAACGTACACAAGACAACGAATGCTTGAGATCTCTGACCCCAAAAAAGCTTTAGCAGATGGGTAACTATGATCACTGACAACTACGACCTTTCAACCATGTTCCCAAGATTCCATCTCTGGAGTAATGATCCAAGGGTTAAAGGACCATCAGAGGACCTCCACATTCCGAATTACCGCGTAAGTTACAGATTGTATGTGAGATGCAGGGATAACCAAGGTTTAAGAAGGAAAACTTGCCATTGATGATTGTACCAACTTTTCCAAAGGAACCATGATGCGATCTCATGTAACGAAACTTTCAAGCAAAGGATTTATGCACTTTTCAAGAAAGCTCCAGCAGCAAATAGAAGATTTCTTCTAGAGAACTGCAGAGTACAACATGCAACTTTTAGAGGATCAGATAATAAACCACAGAAAGAAGCAATCATAGTTTCTTACACGCAAAGCATAGACTGGAGTAGCTTTGGTAGGCAGGGTCTTCAGTGACCGAAGTCTGTTGTTAGTTCCAGATTTGCTGCTTCAGAAAGAGAGAGAGAGAGAACATGGTATTAGCAATCTAAGAGGCAAAACACATGCCACCGTATGTGTCTGCTTCAGT
The DNA here is from genome assembly GCA_039654485.1 of Withania somnifera. Classification (NCBI taxonomy): domain Eukaryota; kingdom Viridiplantae; phylum Streptophyta; class Magnoliopsida; order Solanales; family Solanaceae; genus Withania; species Withania somnifera. The sequence goes on along the minus strand of JBDJHY010000097.1, from coordinate 11,427,699 downwards.
AATGCTTACTTCTCTTCTTTTAGTGGCACTTTTGTGCTTGTGGTTACATCCCATAATTTTACAGTGCAATCAGCAGAGCCAGATGCAAGAAGTGAGCCTTCACCACTGAAATAAGACAAATCAGCTTGAAACATAAACTATCTTCAATGAACTTCATACTTAATTGCATCTCTGTACATACACAAACTGAAGGTTCAGTTTATTTGTTTCCGCACCTAAAAGCAAGTGACCACACACAGGAGGAGTGACCAACTAAAGGAGTAATACAACGTCCACTTGAGAGATCCCACATCATGACTGTCCCATCTTCATCACCTGATGCCATATATCGACCATCAGGAGACATTGCCAATGATAGGATCATACTCCTATGACCAATGAAAATCCTGACACAGTCCCAAGTCTGGACGTCCCACAAGCGTACAGTTTTGTCACTTGATCCTGTTGCAATGTAATTGCAATTTGCATGCCATTGCACACACTACATGATAAATTCATTCAACACGCTCTCAAATTTAGGTCCATTCAAAAGAAATTAAAATAAATCTAAGTAACTGAAAATGCTTCCATGCCAACATTGCAGGGCAACTGAACAGTTCTATAATAATGGTATTCATTATACTTTGACCATTAATGATAGCATGTAAAAATACATAATGCTAGAAACTTCGAATGATATCATTCAACTAACTGTAGTTTTAATCTAAATTCAAAACTACCCAGATATGGTTATGGCAAGTGCATTTTATTAGCGTACAAACTCTCCAGATAAAATATTCAACCTTCAATCTTTTTCTAGTATAACAATGGTGGCGGCCACCAAGAGAGAAGGAAAAAGAGTTTGTTCCAGAGTAGCTTAGTAAAGCATGGCTATTTGTTCAGAATTAATTAAATACAATAAATATTTGTAATTAGTTAAAAAAATTAAACTATTACTAAAGTCTATCATGCACCTACGAGGATACAATATAGAAAACTTCTTCTGCCAAAATAAGTTACCACAAAATAAATCTCCCTTCACATACATGGGACATGGGCACAAACTAGGTAAGATATCCCAAATTGATCCAAAAGAGGTTACTCTTCACCTATTTTGCTCAGGCTCTCCAAAAATGTTATCGCACCTATGTCGGATCCTACAGAGATTTACTATTTTTGGAGGATCCTGAAGAGTTCGAGCAACATAGCTCTTTGTTGACTTATAAATATCTTAATTATCAAGCTACTTGATATTCATGGTAAAAGTCAATTCTCTCATTCCATTTTAACTGATCCATTCAATTTAGTGCAGAGATTTTAGAAATAAAGATTGGATGGATTATCATATTGGAGTTAGAGATGCATTAAAATAAAAATTCAGATCAATTGTGGATTGTTGGTGAAAAGATATTACATTTTCCAAAATAAAGAGTTGCATTCAAAATAACAGTTCATATGATGAAGTGTGGATTGTTGTTGAGAAGAGACCAAATCACGGAGTTTAAGATGTTATTTTAACTTAGCAAATGTATTAACAGTAGTTTAAGGGAAAAAACTAAAAACTGATAGTCGAAAAATAAGTGTGCAGCAGAAAACATCACAAAAAATGTCCAAAGACTAGAATAGTTAAATGAACTTGAGTTCTTGTAATTTGTGACAGTGTTTGTCTGGTGGCAAACATTTTGGGGCATTCCAAAATGGAAGGGACGCTGTATAAATGGCGATGGGAGGGAATATTAGTCTGGATATTTGAGCACGTAAAACTTTGCCATTTTACTTTTCGAGCATGGAAATAAAATGCTATTCTATTACAGCAGCCAAGTAATTATAAAGGACAAAAACGAAACGCGGTTCAAGTAACTAAGATGGATTATACCAGCCACAGAGTGTGATATAGACACCTACATAGATCAGATAAGAACAGTTTCCCATGGGGTAGGGCACAAAATAGATACTCACATCTACATCTGATAAGTGTCCGGCCATTATTCTCAGAGGCTGTATCCTGTCCATAGACCAGATCCTTGCAGTGCGGTCATGTGAAGAACTGGCAAAATAATGTCCAAATGGACTAAACTGCACTCGAGATGTGAGGTGAAAATCAAAAATTTATTTGCCCATTTTTACGACTCTTATCTACAGTTACCATGAGCAAGAACCCAATGCTCAAGAGACAAGAAAACATAAATATGTTAACCATAGAAAACAGAAAGATAGAGCAATCAAGCTAAACTATGGAACTTCTTTTCAACACCAGAAAACGGCTCCAGTCGTTTATCTTCAATAACAAACTAATAACTGTCCTTCCAGTTAGTAGTTCTTATAAGCCCCAAGATATAACAAGGACTAGTTTGTTCAGACATGAAGTATGACAAATATGCAAATTTGTTTCCCCTTTTCCTGAGGGGTTGTCCAGTTAGCAGTCACCAAGTAAAAACAATATTAAATATTTATTTGGCAAACATGGTATGTACATGAAGAGCAGCACACAAAGTCTAAGAACCCTATTATGATAGGGAAACAATGGCACAATCAATCCATTAACTTGGGCAGTTTTCCATTTGACGACCAATTAGGGGAGTTACTTGATGAGCTTGCAAATATATTGCCACATTCACATCCAAAATATAAATCATCAAACAAACATAATAAATGACAAACCAGCAACCTTGATCAAAAAGACAAATGACAGACTAGAAACCTACCTGAACATCCCATACTGGGTAATTGTGGCCTTTATAGCAAACAAGATTAGCATTTAACCTTGTGCTCCATAGGCGGACTGCAAAGAAATAATTAGTCAGAAAGGTCACATGAATAATGTCACATGGTTATAGCATGTGGAACTAGAATTCCAGTACTATCACAGTCCAAATGAATAAGAACTAACTTAGAGCTACAAATCAAAGTCATATAATATCATACTTGTTGAATCTGATGAAGACGACAGAAGAAAATCCCCGTATGGACTAAAGGACGCAGAATAAACAGGCCCTGAATGGCCCTGCAATAATGTATAACTTCTTCCACCACTTGAACCAAGCACATGCTCACTTGAAGGTGCATCAGTCTCCCCCTGCAAAAAAGCTGGTTCTAGCACTGTTCATCAACCATTCCTTTCTATTTTCTTTTCTTTTTTT
>JBDJHY010000097.1:11398528-11424480 GCA_039654485.1 Withania somnifera | reverse complement strand
AACGATATCAAATATTTATTTGGCAAACATGGGATGAACATGAAGAGCGGCACATAACATCTAAGAACCCTATTGTGATAGGGAAACAATGGCACAAACAACCTGTTAACTTGGGCAGTTTTCCATTTGACGATTAGGTGAGTTACTTGAAGAGATAGCAAACATATTGCCACATTTACAGAACAAACTTAATAAATGACAAACCAGCAAACCTTGATCAAAAAGACAAATGACAAACTAGAAACCTGCCTGAACATCCCATACTGGGTAATTGTGGCCTTTGTAGCAAACAAGATTAGCATTTAACCTTGTGCTCCATAGGCGGACTGCAAGAAAATAATTAGTCAAAAAGGCCACATGAATAATGTCACATGGTTATAGAATGTGCAACTAGAATTCCAGTACTACCATAATCCAAATGAATTAGAACTAACACAGAGCTAGAAATCAAAGTCATATGATATCATACTTGTTGAGTCTGATGAAGAAGACAGAAGAAATTCCCCGTAAGAACTAAAGGACGCAGAATAAACAGGTCCAGAATGGCCCTGCAATAATGTATAACATCTTTTTCCACCACTTGAGCCAAGCTCATGCTCACTTGAAGGTGCATCAGTCCCCCCCTGCAAAAAAGCTGGTTCTAGCACTGTTCATCAGCCATTCCTTTCTCTCTCTCTCTCTCTCCTTTTTTTGGGTTGGCCGGGGGAGGGGTTGCAGTGACATGTTTCGCAAAATGTTGAATGTTTACAGCAATACTCAAAGACAAGTAACTTTTTTTTTTTTATTTTGGGACATTAAAAAAATAAAATAAAATAGAAAGATAGAGTTGAGAGTAACACAAAACATTTCCAAGTTTCGACTGTAGCTAGCATGAATAAAGTGAAGAAACCTTTCCTGGCATCTAAATACTAATTTTCTGTTCAAATCGTTATGCTAGGGTTCACTTTCAGTTCAAACTAAATCTTAATCATCACCAAGTAATGGCCTAAATGGGGTTGAAGACTCAAGTGTCACAAACTAATAAATGCACTTGCATGTGTAAAATTGAGTTCCACCCTATTACCTGAGTCTACATGATAATGCTCATGGCCAAGTGGGCAATAGCCGGAAACAGGTATGCATCTAAAGAATAAGTCGAACTTTCTTTGGCTACAGAACCAGCATAGAAGAATGGAACATTTACTTGACCAGAAGGATGTTTGATATCTGAAATTTAGGGATGCAGTACAGAAACATTGCAAAATATTGTGCATGGGAACAGGGCATAAAGCGGAGAACATGGATACTTCGTGACCAAGTCTTTCTTAAATGTTCTTGAAAAAGTTGGGCCTTAAAGGAACCTAACCTTACCCTGGCCTGAAAGTAGAATTCTTCTTTTCTTTCTAGAGAGACAGACAAACTGATCCTTGGTCAAGACTTTTCATATATTGCCATAGTTCTGAAATAAAAAGAGTAGCAACTTGTAATCTTCCTTATAGTTTCTAAAACAAGAACAACTACTACACCCCCAAAGCAATAAGCTTTCATTTAGTTTCTAACTATGTAGATTTTATTTTTGAAGCACAAATTAATCAAAGTTAGTTGCTTCAGTTATGGATAGTAGTTCCTTATTTTCTTTCTTTGACAACAAAGAAATCCCCGAGGGCTAGCTGACGCACTCGATGGATATTAGACTCGCCCCTTTAACCTTCTCTACTTAGAGTCTGTTTGGATTGACTTCTTTTTTTATTGACCGTGGTGCCGGGGCGAGCATTTGATTTTACTTATAACCCAAACACTACAAAAGTGTTTAAAAGCGATTTTGGATTAAAAGCACCTAAAATAAGTCTGACTTATTTTAGGTGCTTTTCAGACTATTTTAGGTGCTTTTAATCCAAAATCGCGTTTAAACACTTCTGTAGTGTTTGGGTTATAAAAGAAAGTGCTTTTAAACACTCTTTATTAAGCCATAATAACAAACAAACAAAAAAAGTCAAAAGCCATAAGTTAGGAATTTTTGGCTTATAAGCACATTCAAACAGGCTCTTAAAACCCCTGTTTTTTTAAGTGGCTGAGTTCAAACTCGTGACATGCATTTGACCTACACATTAATGTACTCCCACATTAGACCAAATCCCTGTGGCTGGAGATAGTAGTTTCTTATTTAGTGAAGATCAGTTTAAGAATCAATCTTGACCACTGATATGTCATAGAGAATAATGTATCAGCTAGTTCCAAAGGCTTGTGTAGGGAACTATGAGATATGTCTTATTTCCTTTCTGCAAGGTAGAATATGAGCTAGCAAATCCAACAGCATAAGGGTAGTTTGTGTTCGAAACAAAATATGGTGGGTTTAAATATTACAAGATTATACTGAGGGATTGTAGTGAGAGAATCACAAAAGAGATTCCAGCTTTGCATTCAGGGCAAGATGAAGGTGGAATCAAATTTTTATGGCAAAATTACCCTTGACCTAATATATCACGTGCAACATTCAGAACAACTCAAAGTTATAGATGATGCAAGGAATAAACAACTTAACACAAGCTCAACTTTATAAAAGGCTATATTAAAACTCAAAAATTAACTACAAAGAAATAAAACATATCAATAAAGAACATGAAATATAGCACAGTATGTAATTTTTTCCAAGTCACATGCACATCTACGCTTGGAAATCCATCAAGAGATCAAGTTGGGGTTCATTCAAATAGGTAATCTTCTTATTCCAACTTGAACATAATTATGAATTACATACTTGGGAGGTGCTATAAAGTGGTAGTCACCACTTGGTTTGAGGTTTTTTTCACTAGTTTTTGAAGTGGGTCTTGTAATTAGGGTTCTTGAAAGAGGGAAAGATTGAATTGTTTATAAGGATTTATGGGAATTCCTACTAATAGGGGAGATTCAATATGGAATTAGTATAAGTTGGAAAATAGAGGATTTACTTTAAACAAATGTTAAGGAATTTGTTTAGCTTGAGTATGAGTGAGGAATGTTGAAACAGTTGATTGAATAAACTTTCGAAATACTGATGAATACATATGTGTATTGATTATGTAGTCTATTGGGGTAGATTGCTCACTCACTGCTTGGTTGGTCGCGCGAAGGCTTCACCTAGGTGTATTAAGTTGTTTGGGACTCACCGTACAACCTTAACTAAGAAAGCAGTTAAGGTATGTAAAGCTAAAACCCTCCTTCGCCCGTTAAGGCACCACCCCATGCTCCATGTTTCTTTATAAAGGTCAATATAGCTTCAACGAAGTATAACAATAGAAATTTTATATGCTTTACGTGTGGTTCCCTCGTTTGACCATCTAAGCCTATAAGTATTCATCTTACTCTTTTTACGTCAAACCTTCAAAATATTTCATAATATCATGAATGTCGTTATTTTAAATTCTTAGGAATCACACAATATATGCCTCACATTATAAATGAGAATAAATAGCATAGAGATAGTACAACGACACTTGTTTATATGAAAACTAAAACAAGAGCTAGCATAAGATCGAGATTTTACTTAAATTGCTAAATGATCTTTATCATAATCTACTTATCGTAGGCTTTTAAGAAGTAACTTGATAAAGGTTAACAACGGAAGGATATTCATAGGTTTTACTTGACACACTCGCGGGACGTGATTCTATGTAGTGAGCTCGAATATTGTGGCGTACCCGCCCCAGTGACATCATTTGCATTTAGAGTCAGTTGAAATGTCATGCACAAGTTTCCCTAGCTCGAGCTAATATATGACCCATATGGTTTGCAGGCAAACCCTTATAGTGAGCCCATGGAGGACGTACCCTGTATTGGACCACGATTTCATTTATACATATATCTGCGGCAACATAGGCCTTACACTTGATCAAGTTTGCCTTTGGTGGGCCATATCATATGATAATTTGTATTAAATATAGTTCAAGTACAACACCTAGGCAAACTATATGTGCTATATTAAAATGAAAGCTTTCGTGGGTGGTATGTAATGACTTAGTAAGGTTGGTGCTTAGGTGACAATCCCATATGGTACATCTAATACTTGTATGCTCATAATTCCTTCATTTTGATATTTGATTCATATGAGCTTCCGTATTTGTCTACTTGTCATTCTGTCTGCTTTACATAGCAATACATGTGTGGGACATTATGTTTTCTATAACTGCAGGATCAGATTCACATGGGAGCAGACATTCACATTAGATTCTCTTGACCTACTCAGTTGGTATTTTGGTTAGCTCCACCTCTACCTAGAGCAAGTTCTTGTCTAGTACTTTTGGCTATATGCATAGATACTTTGTTGATAATATCAAGGCTTGTCCCTACTAGTTATTGAATATATAGTGGTTCAAACTCTTTAGAGACATTTAGTGTCATATTGTACAATTTTTGTGTAAATAACTCTACATTATATATATACATTCAAGTTAGTTATGTCGCACATTCAGAGTCTTATAGTTTCATATGTATCATAAAATCATTTGTAAAGTAGGAAGGTGAAATTCTCCATTCTCATTAATGGAGGGCCTGAAGGTTTTTTTGATGCTCAAAGGGGGATCCGACAAGGTGACCCCCGACCCCTTTTCTCTTCATCTTGGCCATGGAAGGGCTAAATAGCATGATTAAGGTGGCCAAGACCAATGGATGGATTCAAGGCTTTAAAGTGGTTAGAAACAACAATCAGAGTATGGAGATCACCCACCTTCAGTATCCAGATTGACACTTTAATCTTTTGTGATGCAAAAGAAATATAACTGAAGTATTTGAGAGTGATTTTAATTTTGTTTGAAGCTTTATCAGATCTCCACATTAATTGGAGAAAGAGACACATATACCTATCAATCATGTACCAAACATGGAACAATTGGCCATAATACCTAGAGGAGAAGTGGGTAGTCTTCCCACCATCTACTTGAGTATGCCTTGGGAGCAAAATCAAAATCCAAAAGGATCTGGGATTCATTTTTCGAGAAGTGTGAGAAAAAGCTTTCCACATGGAAGTCTCAGTATCTATCCCTAGGCCTAAGGGGAAGACATACTCTAATTAATGCGGTTCTAGATGCATTACCAATCTATATGTTGTCACTCTTTCCTATCACATCAGGTGTTATTCAGAGGTTAGACAAGGTCAGGAGATCTTTCCTATGACAAGGGAATAAGGAGAATAGAGTTTCATCTAGTCAAATGGACGGACATTATAAGAAGCAAGAAACAAGGTGGCTTGGCATTAGGAATTTGAATCATCAAAACAAAGCTCTGAAGACTAAATGGCTATGAGATATGCACAACCACCCCAGACTCTATCGAAGTGTCATTAAAAGCAAATATGAGGAAGAAGACTCCTGGGTATCAAAAGTGGTTACAACTCCTTATGGAGTCAGTCTGTGGAGATCAATTAGGGCCTTCTGGCCATTCCTTAAAAATCATTCAAATTTCTGTGTGAGAAATGGAGCCAGGACTTGTTTCTGGAAAGACAAATGGATAAGGACAAGGTCTCTACAAGATCTATTCCTGGATCTTTTTGACTTGGCCCTATTTCAGCATATTAAAGTAGCTGAAGTGTGGACACCACAAGGATAGGACTTGAGATTCGGAATAGGGATGAATGACCGAGAGATCCCAAGAGTGATTGAACTATTCAACCAGTTAGAGCTTCCAAGGGATGCAAGAAGATGTAGATTGTTTGTGGTAGAATGGACATTCCAAAGGATTGTATAAAGTCAGTTCAAGGGACAGACAGTTGAATCAGATAAAACCACAAAGTATCATGTGGCCATGGAAACACATCTAGAAGACCAAAGTTCCTTATAAAGTTGCAGGTTTTACTTGGTTTCTTGCTAAAGAAGCTGTCCTGAGACTATGAATCACCTTTTCTTGCACGGCAGCATCATGGATTAACTATGAAAGATTTTCATCAATCTCAGGGGCATTAGTTGGGTAATGCCAAGAAAGATTGCTGACACTCTTTTTAGTTGGGAGGAAGCAGGAGTTAGAGCAAGGAGCAAAGATAGATGGAGGATCATTCCTTCATGTATATGGTGGACAATTTGGAAAGAAAGTAATGGTAGATGTTGTGAAGATATAAGCAATTCAGTACAACAGATTAAGCTAAATTGTATTTTGTTAATTTGCTTTTGGTGTACTAAGTTGTACTCTAGTGATACAGAATCAATCCTAGATGTCCTAGATACCATTTATATTTGATCTATTTTTGGTATACTCTGTATCAAACCTTACTCTTGTAAATATGCTTTTTCAGTACTACCTAAGTACTGGAATGAATACAAAATGTTACCTGCTTTGGAAAAAAAAAACACTTGTAAAGGAGGTGTTCATACGGTACTTGTTCGCCCCTGCGGACCTGGGGTGTGACACCTCACCTCACCTCTTTACCCGTCCAACCAAATGACTAATAAATATTTAGTGGATATCAATCTCATTTTACATTTGGGTTATTCAAAACCTTTGCCTTTTTCCTTTGGAGTATCTAATAACTACTAGCATAGATTCCAGGATGAGCATCATAATAAGATATGTGACACAATTCTCAATTCTTGTGCATTTTAACGCTATAGGAGGGATTCAAGACTTTTTACAATAGAACACAAGTATGAAGACTGTTTCTTTTTGTGCACTCGTGAAGTTCTTATAGGCCTGTTTAACTCAGGAATTTAAAGAGGAGAGGATTCCAGTTGAGTTACAGATGTTACTTATGTTGTGCAGAGTCAAGAGTCACAGCCACCTATTGTGACATTGTGGTGTAACTGCTCAATTGTGGCAACTGTTCCTAGCTACAGCTGATTTACTGAAATACTGTACAATCAGGGAGATAATGTCAGGCAAAATAAGTGGTAGAATCGTATTCCAGCTTGTATTTGGTGGATAGCTTGGAGGGAAAGGAACACGTGCAAGGATTTTCTGTACTTTTGGAAGCTGTACATGGTTATCATTTGTGCTGAGTTTTTTAATGTAAACGCTACTTTCTCCAAATAATTTTTTTTAAAAAAAAAATTGTTCGTGAGAAGATATAGATCATTTTTACGTATACTGCTTATATACAGGAGATTTTTCAATTATTATTAAAATTATTTACCTTATTGGAGAAAAGGAAGGATTTCAAGAAATATTTTTGCCAGAAAAGTAAAGCTGCATTTATATGACTAGTCATGCTTTTGCTATGTAAATCTCTTATTTAACTAAGTTAACAACCCTAGTGCATTTTCTCAGTGAAATAAAAATTTATCTACTTATCAATGAAATAAAGCAGCAGAAAAGAAATCTCTCTTTGCTCTGTCTGTGCAGTAGTATTACAAGGCACCCGTACAACCTCTATCGCCTAATATACACCTTGAACATGAAACAGCAATACATTGGAAAGGAGTCAAGGTATCATATTGGACTTACACGGACCAGTTTGCTCCCCAAGCTTTGCCATGTCCCAGACCTGTAAAATGGGGGACTTAGATAAGAAGATGTTCAAGGATCACCAGATACTTTAATTTGTAATGACAAAATCTCAATGCTATTCAGAAGCTACAAGAACCTTCAAAGATGAGTCTGAGAATCCACCAGCCACTAGTGATCCATCATGTGATATAGATGCACAGTTTAGTCTATAGACATTTACAGATAAACTCACTAAGATTAGGATATGTTCCTGAAAACAAATTCACATCGACAAGATTCAAGAGCATGAAGACTTACCCATTGTGTGTATTAACAAATGTATAGAAGCTAACAGAGGGCAATGATGCATTATTCAACTGTACACGGTTCCTCAAGTCTTCCAAAATAGAAAGTTCTACCTCTGTAGGTCTGTGACAAATATTTTGTTTCAGTTAAGAATCATCCAAGATCCTAGAAATATGAAGGAGTGTATGTTTAAGATCAATACTATCACAAATTTACCAACTTCAAATCAAGGACAGGTCTAAGTGAAAGCTTTAAGAGAGTAGGATTTTTGGAAAAAAGAAAACAAAGAGAAAAATGGAACCAAGAGTAGAGATATAGTCCAATAGATATTTCATTTCGTGAAAACATGATCCCCCTCTTCCCAAAGATATGAAAAGTAATGTGCTTGGTACAACATCATACCCAGTGTAGTCCCACAAGTGAAGTCTGGTGAGGGTGGTTTATATGCAGCCTTACTCCTATCTTGTGAAGGTAGAGGGGTTGTTTTCTTGTGCTACTGTACAAGAAAACATCTTACTTATCTGTTCCTGGAATCCATGTTTTTCAAGTTATTTGAAGAGTATATGGTTGCATACAAGGAAATATACTATGAGCATAGCATGCCACAGAAAGGATTGCACCTCAATCAAATTATCCTCATCCTTTATAATATTCATTTTTGATGCAACTACTTAGTATAGCGGTTTCATTAATGTTTCCAAATGGATCATATAACAATATTTCAAATAAAATTATGACCTCCATCAAGAGTGTCTTTTCCAAGTAAGGGGGATGTAGAGGAGAGCAAAAACACAAAAGGGCTCTTTTTATACTTTGGTAAGTAAGATAAGAGGATTGAGGAATACATAGCAGATAAAGCAAGTTCGGGTTTAACACGTGGTGCAGTTGTCATTGTGCTGCCCTCTGTACGAGAAGATTTCGCTGTTGCAACTCCAACTTTGTCCTTTTTTAGTTTTTTAAGAGGTGGACCTTGTTTTCCACCTTCAACTGACTTCTTCTGGAAAAAAGGCAAAATGAAAACAATAAATGTGGAAGGATGTCCTCCAAATAAAATTTGCACCTCTAATAATAGAAAAATAAGATAATAATTTAAGTGGGAAATATTAATGAATATAATCTAGTGGGAAATGAATTGACAGAAATTCAACACCTTGTTTTCTTCCGCTTCTCCTTCCTTAGGATCTCCGTCTAACTTTTCTGAGTCTGCAACCAAACCTCCTGTCTTTTCTAATCGTTCTTCTAAAGAATCTTCAAGCAGCTGCAAGTAAAATTATTAACACATCTCCTGGGGATGAAACTTTAAGCCATAGAAAACCTACATTACACAGACTCTTCTAAGATCGTGGGATATGATCCCTGTACGGTGTCAGACTCGTTCAATTCTGTCTAGGATATGTGGATATAAAAAGAATATCAAACACATGTAAAGGAGATTCTTGATAAAAATGTAAGTGATCATTTCACATTCAGTATCTATACCCTTAGTTTTTTATTCATTAATATGCTTTGTTATTCAGATCGGCCCACACCATATACACAGAGAAACATAAGGTTGGCCCTTTCCACAGCGAAAGGTAGGTCATATTATGATTATTATCTCATCAGGCCTGCTACGATATATCTATATTAAATATTTAGCCCATTTTCTTATTTGTGCTAAAGTTATGCGGAAAACCCATCTTATTGGAAGCAAAAGCCAAAAGCTCCCCTTGCTCTCTCCCACTCCCTAGAGTGAAGAGGAAAACAAAAGAAAAGAAATTTCGAAAAACCCATGCATCGCTCCCCACAAACCAACTAAACATGTCCCACCACAGTCTCGTGGCCAAGCTGCAATGTAATAAGATGATCTACATCTTCGTCCACCTCCTTGCATAATTAACACTAGCTGATGCAAATAAAGTTTCTTTTCCTAAGGTTTTTTGCCATCAAGATCACTCCTCTGGAAACTAACCAACCGAAAAACACCTCCCTCGGAAAACTAGATAATCCAAAGACTTAACAGGAAAAACCTCCTCAGCCCTCACTTGTCTATAACTTGCAGCTTCACACCCTTCACTTTCTTTTTTTCCTTTTAATGTAGTTCAGTCAGCTTGCGAGAATCTGCATCTACTATCTTCCACCAGCATATTTACACAGGTAAGTCTGTCCATCAAGGCTTAGGTAGATGGGAAGAAATCACCTAGCGCCTTTGTCTCTATCAAAATTTGAACCCTGATCTCCCATAGTTTTACCCCTTTCATTGACTGCTTCATCACACCCGTAGGGATAAAACTTAGAATAAGAAAGTACTTTATAACAATGTTCTCCATACCTGAATCCCAATGGTCTCTAACTACTTTGATGAAATATAGTGCCCTTTTCTTTTTCTTAATAAAACAGATCTTGATAGAACAAGTTTAGATTATTAACACATGTGATCTTATCTTATCTTTGATACTTTGAAATAAATAGTTCAATCGTATTGCAGTTCAAAGCATTTTGTAATTCTGCCGCTAATTACCGTCTTCTCAACACCCAAATGCACCCCACATGGGAAGACTTCCAGCTAGCCAATTTAATTGTTTCATGGTCAATTAACCAACAAACAAGAACATTCACCAAATGACTGTTTACTTACCCCCCAATGAACTTCTTTCTGATTTATGAGACTAGCATCTTGACCACTTGCAACAAGAGTTACAACTTCTGCATCATCAGATATAGAGCCCGGCTGTCCAGGAGAAACTGTCATTTGATACGCATTAGCTTAATATTGTACTTAATTTAATAAATACATAACTCTAAAATTACACCATACCATCATATAATCATCAAGGGTAAGGCACCGGGGGGGGGGGGCATGGGGCCACTAAACTATTCATAGGGTTGCAATTAGGACAATTTTTAAGTTTAATATCGCCAGAATACCAGGAAAAGAGCATGTCTTAGGCCCTTGTGCCAAACATAACAACAAAGTTGATTGAGTAAATCATCTGCATCATGTGACTTTGGCAATTTTTCAAATGACCAGAAAAGGAGTCCAAATGCAAGAGATAAAGAGGAAAGGAATTAAAGGCTTATAAACAAAATCTGGAATGCCCTTGTGCATCTATAACTCACTCTAATTACTGTCACTAGTACCAATAAATCTTTGACCTTTAGCAACCTCCTTTCTTCAGAGCCCAGTCACTACAGCTAGTGAAACCACCACTTGCTGCACTTCTAATGTGACCATGTTCTCCCACAACACCATGGAAACATCTCACTAAAGTATTCAATTTCCCATTTCTTTTTCTCCCTGTAATGTGATAAATTCAAGCTATTAAAGAGAAAGTATTGGAGTTCTTTGACTTAGTAACAGGCCTTGAACCAAGAAACAAAAGCTGGAGCCGAATCATGGAAAGCAAGAGTGCTTTGTGCACAGATGGAAGAACCAAGCAATATGAAGGAAAAAATTAGGGTAAAGATGGTTACTGGTCATTGGAGGGACAAAATGAACAATGATCTGGCAGAAAGGACAAGACTTGGAACTGATACACTTTTCCTTTCCCTGTCTTTCTTGGCATTTGTTCTATCAGGAGAATGGTCAAGGAATAAGACATGTCAAATGTGGAAGCTTTCAGCTTCTCTCACAATTTTTTCCTCTTCTTCCTTCTCATATAATTGGGCTATCATATCATAGATGGAAAGATGTTCTTGTCCTTCCTAAACACTTGATGGTGGAATAAATATTTGCGCTAAATAAAAATGGTCAATTTAATATAGTTGAAAATGGAAAAGCTGAATGCAACTGCGAAGAGGGGAACTGCACCTTGAAAATTAATGCGCTCGTTGATGATCCCAAGCATCGTAATAGACTCCGTCTTGTGCAAGTATTGCAGCAAAAGGTCATAGGAGTACTGTTTCAGTACAGAAAAGCAAATCAAAGGCTAATACAGTTAAGCTATAAAGATGTGCATGGTAAAAAGTAATCAAATGGTGCTAGACAAGTCTATTGCCCAAGAAACAGTTATCAAACTGCACATAAATCCACCAAACCGGACAAACCATAAGGTGAATGACTGCTCCTTTAAAGTACATGATGATTAAGGGTGTGCAAAACCGGTACCAAACCGAAAAAAATGTTATTGGTTTTATGATATTGGGTTACTGAGTTTACGGTTTCTAAACAGTTTTGTAATTTTTTTAATTGGGCTATGGTCCGGTTTCGATTTTAAGGTTTTAATTAATGGTTAAACCTATAACCTAATAAGATTATACTATAATTATATTTTTTATCCCTAGTTATATGTAGTGACTTTAGATTTTAAATAATACCCTACTCTTTTTCACATTTTATAGTTGTTCTCTTGGTGGTGGTGTTTTCTTTCTATAGTCTGGTGGCTTGGTGGGGTTCTACCCATCTATGTAAACTATAAACCGACCTTGTTTTTTCTTTTTGAGAGATCACTATAGTTGCTATTGCATTCAAGTTTACCACTTAACAAAAAACAAGTTTCTTTTAGTAATAATGTATTTGAATTTGCTTCTACTTGTAATTTGTGTAGGCATTTATGCATGAAGATGTATATGCACAGATGAAAATAAGAGAATGAAAAGAATTAGAGGAGCATTTTCTCATTAGTTAAACCGAAAACCAAATCATCAAAGACCAAAAACCAATAACGAATATCGTATTGGTTTGGATATCGGTTTAGCGTGTTTACAACCAGAAAATTAATAAACTGAACCAATAATGTACAAAAATCAAACCGACCGATGCACACCCCTAATGATGATAAAACAGTCTCTTGCATTGCAAGAAATGCATGGTAAGACTGCGTACAATAGATCGTTGTAATCGGGCCCTTCCCCGAACCCTGCGGATAGCGAAAGCTTTAGTGCACAAGGCCCCTTTTAGTTCATTTCAACAAAACATACATGACCTAGAGAAGAACTAGTCACTTTCCTTCCTTTCTTATTTTTCAGTATGTCGAAGCAGTGGTGTTTTCCTGTTATCAGCTTAATTAATAGGAGTGATGCCTCATAATGAAAGGGGAACGATAAGATAGCAAATGTTACTAATTTCATGCTTTTTTTTTTTAAAGTGTTACCCATTTCAATCTTTCACATGTCAAAAAAAAAAGATTTTAAAAGAGATGGATTTTTGGGTCAAAAGTTGAAGTTCTACTGCAGAATAGAAGTGGTCCAGAGCAAGAACTGAAAGAGAATGCACTCTAAATCAAAATAACACATTAGTTTCTTTTCCTCCTCTGTAACTCAATATGCATTTGTCACCAATTGCTAACAACCACAGACACTTGGCTTGCACAGTTGAGACATTAGCATGCACTATAGTAGCAGAAAATAAATTCAACCAGAAGAAGCAGAAGGATCAAGAGAGCACCTGACACATCTTTATGTTCACTTTGCTCACCCGTATAGAATGAGCAAATTCCATCTCCTGCATTTCACGATATGTTTAGTGAGTATATGACACACTTAAGCATGGAAAAGGGCATCCATGCAGGTTGTAGGATAGTGTTGTACCTCTAAATGGGATGGCGAGAGAACACCTTCTAACTTCTGAAGATCATGCAAATGTGTCATCTCATGGTCTTCACGGTAACTATTGAAAAAGGCTCGTGCTGGTAATAAAGAACAGTGTTAAAAATTATCTCACAAACATCAGAATACAACCAAAACTTAAATGATAAAGTATACCTTCTTGAATATGACCTTTAGCGACAAGTTCCATGAAACAACGAATAAATACAGGATATAAAACACGAAGCAACTCGTGCTGCAAGATTGAAATATATATGTTCAGATGAATCAATAATAGCAATGCTCTCATAAAACAAATGAAAGAGGATAACAATAATTAACATAATAAAAGGTATTCCAAATGAGTCAGACATACTAAAAGAAAAAGACTAACAATCCCAATATACATAACGGCCAACCTGTTAGAAATAACAAAGTTAAATATCAATTCTGCTAATCGACGTATACTAACCAGTAACGACACTGCAGGAAGAGAAATTACCAAAAGGAAACAGAACACTTGGCATTTAACATTATTTCATGTTATCTCCAATAAATCCCATATTTCTTTAGAAACGATACAGTTGCACTCTAGGATATGAAATAACTTTCATTTACATGGAAAGGATTTTAAGAAGAGAGATGGCTAAATAAAAGGAGGAGCGGATAATAAATATTCTGACTGAAACAAGAGCAGATCTTTAAGGTCGAGGTGAATCCCAACCCCTTCATTAGCTAGCTAAGCTTTCCTTCTTTTCAATCTATAACAGATTCTGTTGGAATTGGAGTAAATCCAGATGCACATCCCTCAATTCCAACAGAAAGAGAGCGAGACATGCTGGGAATGAACTGAGACACGGTAAACAGAAAAAGAATAAAAATAAATGGAAGGTAACTTCAACTATCACAAGAAACCAGAAAATATTGAAGCCTAATGAGATTAAGCAAAAAGAATGTCTAACTTGGAGAAAGAGATCAAAATGGTCCCTTATGTTTGAGTGTAGGTTCAAAATAGTTCCTTCAATATACTCCTGAGCACTTTTAGTCCTCGAGCACTTGGTCTCCAACAAAAATTAAACAAACTCTGCCAGTTAGACTTTACGGGAAAGGTGAAAAAAGAGACCTAACCAAAAACACCAGGAAAGTCCTGTCAAATCATGGAAACTGCAACACCAAAACTCACAACACATACAAAAAATAGATTAAAAATAGCAAAAATTGCACCTCCAAAGCTGCACCAGACTGTAAAAATAAACCAAAATTAACAACAAATGTACCTCCAAAAGTTAATTGATGTTAAATCATTTTTTCCACAGTTCCTGTTAACTTTACCAACATGAATTTGTTAAATATTTGATGGAACCAAAAGTGCTCGCTTTTGGAAAATTTAAAGGACCAAAATTGTTAAATTGACTCGCTGCTACATTTGTAGTATAAGGCAATAAACTAGAGTTTGAGAATCACAAACATGTGAACTCAATTCCAAAGACCTCCTCATATCCAGTGGCGGAACCAAGATTTATATTAAGGGGGTTCAAAGTAGAATTAGTACACACAAGAAGAAGCCGAACGGAATTCAACATCTATTATATATAGATTAAAAAAAATTTAACCAAATAGGGTCCGGATAACCCTAGCCATTACCTAGCTCTCCCCTGTTAACCGCCAGAAAGACAGAAGCAGAACTATTAACAGGTCAAGATGCTCAATTGATACCCAATACATTATGTTAAGGAATAGAAAGGGCTAAATAACAGAGAAAATGAAAGCCTCTCTGTTCATTTGCATTTATTGCCTATGCTATAACTGGAGGCAGGCCTTCTAAGTGTCATGAGCAAACATCCATCATTATACTACATAAAATACCTCTCGTGTTACTGTTAGCACAAGTCAAGGGACAAACCTTATACGAATCCAGCGAACTATAAGCCCATGACCTAAGCTTGCTATATTCTTCTTGGTATCTTTCGGGATCGGTTTCATATCTGAAAAGCATGAAAATGAAGATTCAGAATGATATCAAGGACATATACAAAGAAAAAAACCAGAAAGCATGCTTTATCACAGCTGTCAAGACTTTCATTTAGAGTCGCTGGTGAGAAAACGGAAATCTTGTCATAAAATCTTTCTATCTATACCTACATTATTCTAAAAGTAGTAAGCTCCCAAGTGTAATGTTAAAATACCAAACACCCATAAAAGTCTATTGAAATTTTTCTTTTTACTATTATTGTTATATGAAAAATGAAAATGTACATTGGAAGTTTAATGTGGATTAATATTGAATTGTAAGTTATCTGTTAGCAAGAATTTAAATTCTAGATCCGCTTCTTCGTAATAATGCACCCATCCTCTAGAAATCCTGGACGAACATCTGGCTATGGCTGTCATAACTTGAGGACTTCAGATTGCCCACCTTATGACTTTTGGTTTGCTTAGGGTTAGATATTTTTGGTCCTCACCAAACACCAAAATACAAAATGCTTAAAAGCCGGTTTAGCTAGATTTTATGTTTCCCCAAATACCCTCTAAGCATTGATCATAAACAAGTTCAGTGAAGCTATATGACTCTTCTGCATTCATTCGTTCCGCAAAGGTCCATTTCACTCCAATACTAAATAATTTGTCTTCTACGGAAAGTTAGGGCTCGATGACAGGAAAAGCATGTGGTTTCTAGAACCTAATCCTCTAGCAAAAAGGTCAACGTTACAGCACAAGAGATAGGAAAAGTGGCTTACTCAGAGAAAAAAGGATTTCTTCCATAATGTAAGGGTCAATCGTGTAATTTGCAGAATTATCCTTGGAAATTGAAGAACTGTTTCTACTCATCGTTGTTGCTGCTCTTATTGAAACAACAAATGAAGCCCCAATACCAAACAGTTCATGTCAGCTCACAAATCCTCCTCTATATCCAGTCCACTCTATTCATACCCATTTTCCACTGATACTAAATAATTTATTATTTTCCAACACAATCAGGCATTTCAGAAGAGTAACAGATACGGTATTTAGAACTTTAACCTTGTGACCAAGTTTGGTAGCTGGTAAAGAAGTAACTTATTCATGTACTTAATTTCTGTATAAGTTGTACAATGTTTGGTATCTAGTTAGAAAATAATTTAGTTGAATATAAAATTAATACAGGTTTGGTTTTGCAAGTTAGAAACCTGCATAACTAATACATCTATAAGTTATGTGGGAATTGGTGTATTATCTTATGAGAGTTAGAACATGGAATAACTAATATTTGCATAATTAATACTACCTACAAAACTAATACTTGCATTACTAATGCATGCATAATTCTAACCATCTACCAACCGATCCCTTCAGTGATTACAGAAAACACATATAAGAAGATACCTACACAGAGAACGGAGTTATTTTTTTATTTTTTGCATAAGATACCTACACAGAGAACGGGTCAATTTGGGAATTTGCAGAAATGCAATTGAAGAGCCAATTATGTTGCTGCTTGCTCTTCTTCCAACAATACAAACTACCTCTCAATCCTAAATAGTTCGGCTGCGCTTAACAATGCGCAGGGTCCGACCACAAGGCTCTACGTATGCGCCTTACCTTGCAAGAGTACATTTCTAAGGCTTGAAAACATGGCAGCAACTTTAGCGGTTACTAGTTCGGCTCTATGAATCTCTATAATCAATTCTACTTTATTTGAAACCCATTTCAATTAGTTTAAGGATTCATAGAATAATGTTTTTGAGAAAATTAAGGAACTTACTCAGAAAAAGAAAGGATTTTTTTCGTAATATCAGGGTCAATTTGAGAATTTGCGGAATTGTTGTTGTGGATTGAAGAAGAGTTGTTTTTGTTGAGCTGTTGTTCTTCTTGAAAAGAGAACTCTGTTTGTTTAAAACCCTTCTTCTTCAAATAGGCTACGACTGCTTTCTCAATTTCTTCTTCATCCATGGCGAATAAGTATGAGATTTGAGACTTGGGAGAGTGAGATTTGGGTTTATGGAGGGAATTAATACGACGACGTTTTTGTAAGTTTGTTTACCTAAGTGGTATTTTAGGTTCTCATTTTGCAAGATTCAAAACAAAATATTATCTCTATGTAGCTTATGTTTTCACATTACACCCGTGTAACTCCTTGGTTTCTTAACAATGCTTATACACGTGATGTTATACAATTATTGTGTCCAATGTATAAATCTTGTGAAGGAGAGACTTGGATCCGGTAAAGTATAAAGTTGGTATGATGTGATTAAGAGCTAAAGGGTCAGAGTTGTGAAAATAGTCTTTTATAAAAATATAATATAAAATTAAGTACGATAAATTTTTGTAATTTGATTTTTTTCATATTTTACACATGGTATAAACTTTAATGCACCAAACTCGGACATAGCATCAACTTTAGTGTAACAGGTTGACCTCTAATGTATAAAACATGTATGGTAGTGTATAAGATATGCTTATACATATCGTTACGTTACAATACAAACTTATATAAAAATTGTGTTTGGTCTCCAACAAACTTCAAATATGGAAAATCTTATTTAAAATGGTCAAATCTTTTTCAAATACCTTTCAATTTTAACCACAAGGCACAACTTCGAGATGATATCTCTAACGAACCACAACCATCAATTTATTTTTAAAAAATCACAAAATTCATCAATAGCTTCAATCATCTGAACTTTATCTAATTATTTTTGCTTAGATCGGATCAAATCAAACTCAAGCTCGATCCTCATGTTAATAAACTCAGAAAAATAAAATTCTATGAAAATTAATTAATAAAATAAAAGAAAAAATCACATTAAATGGTTCATCGCCGGTTCAAGATTCAACTTTAGCATTAAAATACAATCAAAGAGGAAATCCAACGTTCAAAATAGATCAAAACTTGTAAACTATTTCGTACTTAAAAATGAAAGAAAAGGGATGACGGAGATTGTGATGACTATCCTGAGTAAGAAATAAACTGTGGACTAGGGTAAATATTTTTTTCCATATATTATACCATGTAATTTTTCTTTATTTGTACCATTTGTCTCTATAGGGGTTGATTTTTAATTTTTATTTTCAAATGATCTTGTTTTTACTTTTTTTTTTCTTGAAAAATGAACTTGCACCTGTGGATCATAATTTTTTAAAGACATGTAACATAATTTATAAAATATTCTGATGCAAAAATCTAAATTTATATCTTGTAATTTGAGGAACAAAAACTAAAAGTCAAACACAAAATAGTGATAAAAGTGCAAATTTCTTTGTGCTAATGTATTAATGGGACAATAACATGTAAATGTGTTTTTTTTAGGGGTCAACTAGTTTGATTTGGGGTTTTTGTAGGGAGTTAATACGATGTCGTTTGATAAGTTTTGTATAGGGAAGATAGTTTTTCAGGTTCTAATTTAGTATTTTAATCTGTGGGTTTTTTTTTTTAACCAAAAAACATGTAAACTTAATAGGAAATATTCTACTTCTATGTAGCTTATGTTTTCATATTACATATGTGTAGCTCCTTTTTTCGCAACAATGCTTATACACATCAAATATTGTTATAAATTCAAGAAATTTGGCGAATAACCATATAATGAATGTCATGAAATTAGTGAATGTTCATCCAATAAATATTATCTTGTACATTTACCTAATTACTATTACATTTAACTTTTGTAACATTTGGTGACTTCTAACCCTATAAATTGTGATGTCTCCACCTTTAAAAGATGCTCTCTCGATCCTAAATTAGTTGATATAGTTTTTTTTTTTAGAATAAAAAAATATAAATTTTGATCAATATTTTAAAATGTACTTTAATCATATTAAAAGAAAATTACAACTTATAGTACTTTTTATATACTTAATGAATATCTAACTTTTAATTTTAGAATATTAAACTAACTTAATCTTATTTAACTTTGAAACTTAGTCAAATTAGCTCTCGAAAAAAGAAACATGCCAACTAATTTGGAATAGAATTAGTATGCAACAACATACATGAATATACTTGAATAGAATAAAAGTTATCTCCCTTCTCAACATATCTTGTCTTCTTATATTTATAGTTATATTATTCTGAATTTAATTATACTAACACGTTATCAGCACCAATATTCTATCCTCGATAAGGATTTTGAATGGTATTGAAGTAAAAATAAAAATACTTGATACAACCTTAATTTGATTTCAATACTTCTACAGTCTGTCCAAATGCCAAAAGATTGATTATTAAGAGTGAAGAGAAAATTGTCTGGTCAATATAACAAGCCTGTCAATAAAATCTAGTAAGTATATTTTACCGCCTAGTACGCTTTCTATAAATTCGTTTTGATAGTGAGGCTATATTAATTTCTCTATTTGTGCATGCTTGTAAAATGAGTATGCGGATACAATGATTAATTGTAGTACACTAGAGATACTACTAGTATAAAATCTATACATTGCTATTGAGGCAACTTCACTGACAAGACTCTATTAAGTTTAATCATCAAATATTTTTTTTAGGTTACTGTTATGGGCGCATTGTTTTCTTAATATGAACTCAAATGGCGGGGATAAAATTGACTAGTAGTCAACGCTTTAAAAGGCTAATTGTAAAGTATATTATTTACGTGGGTTAACAAAATCTATCCTTTTGCTTGTCTTTGTTATTTATCAATTTGATATAAAACAAAATAAAGTTTTAGTTTCTCATTTTCTATCACGTTTCCATTTCTCATGTCACGAGAATATTTACAATTCACTGTAGGAGAACCACCCAACAAGAATAAAAAATAAAAATAATAAATAAATGCAGAAAGATAATTTACATATATAAGAAAAGAATACCAGTCATTACCAGTCAACTCAACAGTTGTATCATAACTCAAGTAAACTACTCAATTCATATCAACAACAATGATGATCGAGGCATTTCTGCCAATTCAACAAATGAACACTCAACTGAACAAAATCAATCTAAGTCATACCAAACATCGTATCACATCCCTAGCCCATTCGGAGGCAAGCCTCCCTCCCCGAGTCTATTTCACAATTCATCGGGTGAACGTCACTCATCGTACTAAGGCCTCGTAGGCGGAGTCTATAACTCCTCGTTAGTTTTCACTTCATAAGTCCAATTGCGATAGAAAGGGTACATCCGACGCAACCAAGAGTCGGACTCATGAAGTAAATACTAACTAGAATAACATAAAGATATGTCAATAACATATCAATGGATACAAGGCATCCCATAAAGATATGTTCACAAAGTTATGGAGGCAAATCACAGGAACAATCAATGCTCATGCAATGCAACACCAAAGGGTGTAAGAACTCTTATATCAATACCTTCCTCTTGATCATACCTATTTCATATGATTCACAACATCCCTTTCAACCAATAACAAAATGCAAGTAAATATTGAGCATGTCGTATGCATAACGTAACAAAGGCATTATTATCCAAGGCATAACCAAGAACTTATAGTGGCCATAATGGGTCCTGAAATCTATCTTAGGGACATCTGAAGTTCTAATCCTCAACTGATATTAGCCCAACCTCAATTCAATCTTTGAAAACACTGAAACACATACAACTGATCAAATAAATCGTCGATCCTAGGAAGGGGATACTTATTCTCAATAATAACCTTATTCAACTGCCTATAGTCAATGCACATCTTCGTGGACCTATCCTTCTTCCTCACTAACAAAATAGGAGAACACCACTATGATACACTCGGTGTAATGAAGACTTAAATAAGCAAATCCTGCAATTTCTCCATAAATTCCTTTAACTCACCTGGAGTAGTACGATACAAAGGAATGTAAATGGGCTAGGTACATGGCTAAGTTAATAGAAAAATCGATGTCCCTATCAGGGAAAACACTTCGAAGGTCTATATGGAAGACATCGAGAACTCACACACTATTGATATAGAATCCAACGGAGCAATATCAACACTAGTATATCGAATGAAGGCCAAATAACAGAGAAAACTTGTATAATTAACCTTTGGACACGAAGGAAGAAAAGTATGCGAGGAAAAGAACCCCTTGAACCTTTTTCACTCAATCTTCAGAATACTAGACATGTCTATTGTAACCGTCTTGGAATAACAATCCAAGGCCGCATGGTGAGGAGAAATACCCAAAAACAATGTCAAAATCCACCATGTCGATGATGATCAAGTCTACCCGAATGTTGTACCCTACCACAAAAACAACACAGGATCGGTACACCCGATCCACCACTAAAAAACCCTATACGGTATAGGAATGTGCAAGAAACTGGTAGAGTACCATTCTTCATATCAAATCTAACAACAAAATTTAAAGGCTCGTAAAAGTTATGTAGACCCAAGATCAAATAATACGGATGTCCATCGATGGTATATTGGAGTGATACCTGCAATCACTGAGACTGGGGCTTCCAGCCAAAAATCATTACGATGAAAATAAGAGATGACGACGTTTCCATAAGTAAATCAAGGCATCGATGACATAGGCTTCAAATACAAACTAGAGGAACCTGAAAAACTATTATAACCCAAACATACGAACACATGCACTACTGCAACTATCACATCATAAAATCGAAACCATTCAACTTATTCTTCATTGAACCCCTTTTAGATAGGACAAGTCGAACATTACTTATACAAATACCAAAGTTAGCCATACTACCTCAAGACTCAATATAAGAAAAGCTTTTCCATGACTTACCATAATTGTTGTTCTTCCAGTCAATATTTTGGTGCTCCGCAACTTTGATCATTCTATATTTCAATGATATAAACATCCTTTCAAATAATGAACAACTAAAACCTTGTTGGCGTACTCACTTCAGGTGATCGTCTTAAGAATTCTAGCCTCGGATGAACCAACACCATCCTCATAATACGCTAAGTAGTCTACCCATGAAAGGTGGAACTGTAATGTCAAAGGTTTTCATACATATCACTCGACCACTCTTTTATTTTTTGTTACACCATCACCAACTGTCAAATCACTTCTGATGTCGGGTATGCCACATATGTGTTCCTTCCATTGTGCAAATAGCTAACCGTATTGAATGAGATGTTCACAAAGTCCTTAAAACCATTTTATTCTACCATTACATTCAAATATCCTAGGAATGCATCATTGAACTATGACCTCACTCAATCGATCTGCGAATCATAAAACAGTCCAAGCCTGGATACATTTCCTCTTGCAAATCCTCCATTCCTTTTTAATACCCAGACGAACAAACAACTCACGATAAGAGTAAAAAAATAAAGGGAACATCTTCCTAAAGATTTTGTAGCCTCTCGAGGATAAGCAAGAGACACTTCCTAAAGATTATGTATCCTCTCGAGGATAAGCAAGAGACATCTTCACATCGATCCGCAAGAATCTACTAAATCTTATCTTGTACAAATATGAGACCCATTAAACCTAGAGCTATGATACCACCTCATCACGACCCAAAAAAATCCGATCGTGATGACACTTGTCGTATCCTATCTGAAAAAGTAAGCCTCGCAACACCTACTAAGGGTAAGTGTAGAAAATACAAAATCAACTAGGAGATGAAAGGTATAAAATAGAATTCCAAAATAAAGTCATAGTGTACAAGCCGCTAATAGACCACTACAATTATGATGCATTAACTTTCAATCTCTCCAAATCCCAACAAAATAGAAGTAAAGACATGGAATAATAAAAGTCCATGGTGCATGACGAACTACAATAAACTATCTCTGGAACTCTCAAAGTACGCCTTAGACTGTGATCTGTGTAAAATCAAATCAAGCTGCCCGGGGCTCGGAACCTACACACATGTAGAAAATCAAGGGAGTGAGTACAAAAAATAATCAACGGGTATTCAACAAATATTCCTGGTTGGCCCTAAAATAAAGTGGTGAAGAGCACCACTACCCTGATATCCCGACCACAATCCTCCTATAACACCAAGCTGCAAAAGATATCATATCCATCTGTTTATATTACAGATACTGGATATAGGGAGACAACAATAAACAACTAGATATTCAACAAAACCAACAATAGTAATATTCTAAAAACAAATAATAAAATATTGATACCAACTTCCAGAGACGATCATCATAATGAAACACCAATATCGCCTCAAAAAGGGCATCTCACCAAGTAGGTATACATCAACAAAATATCCTAAATCAATAATCCACGAGTATCTAAAATGCACCATCAGCCTATCCCAAGTGTCATCCTCCTAAATCAAGTCAACTCACAACTTGTGGGAAAATTCCCACTAGTTGTGCAATAGACTCACAGAGGGATTCCATCATCACTCATCTTAGTCCCAATACACAAATCCACCCACAGTAGAAAGGGTACATCTGACGCAACCGAATAATGAATTCGTGGACAAGATTCTAAAGGGAATAAGCTTTTCTAAAGTCTATACCATGTCAGCCCCTAACAAATGAGTCCACCCGCGATAAGAAAGGTACATCCGACACTGCCGAGAAATGAACTCATAGGGAAGATTCTAAAGTGGTTAGACCAACACTAATATCGTAACTCATATCAATACATAACCATCTCATTTCCAGTGCATAATCATCTCATAACCTACACATAATAATCTTATAACCTGTGCATAATCATCTCATAACCCGTACATAATCATCTCATAACCCGTGCATACTCACATCATAACATACAGATAACCCTATCATACTAATACATGATAAATCTCATCATTAGTGCATAATCATAAAAGCATAACCAAATTGTACCTTCTTTTAGTGTAGGTAGATATTATATAAAATGGAACCCTTAAATAATTTATCAACAATTTTCCCTACTCAGTACTAGACTCACAAGTCCATCTGTGATAGAAATGGTATATCCAACATTTCCGACAAATGGACTTGTTGGGCATATTCTGAATGGGTAAGCCAAGATATAAGAATAATCAAATGAACCAATCTGTCACCATAAAACAATTATTGTCGGTCTATCTATGATAGGTCCTTCTTTTTGAATTAAGCCATGACTCATGGGAGAATCCCACTTGCTATCAACTAACTCGGTAAAGGGTCTATTACACCCATATCAGTTCCCAACACATAAGAGTCTACCCGCAAAAGGAAGGGTACATCCGATGCTGTCGAGAAATAGACTTGTGGGATGGGCATTAAAGGAATAGTCATAACAATCTATAGTCAAAGCCATATAACTCAATTCCATATTAAACAATCAACACATTGTACAGACCTTCCACTATCCAGTATGTTCAGGACCCATGGGGCTAGCTAATTCATGTACTACATGTCATCTCGGACTCCACTGGTAAGATTAGGTTATTTAGTCATATTAGGTGAACTAGTAAGACTGGACATATTTATCATATCAGACTCAGCCGGAAAAAAGGGGCCTATAGGGGCTAGTTAAGCCATATACTACCTATTACATCATACTCTGCTAGTAAGATCAGGCGGTTGGTCACATCAAATACACTGAAGGACGTAAACAATTCTATCACCTCAGACTCGGCTAGAAAAATGAGGTAAACTGTCACCTTAACCCTTGGTTGGTAAGATCGGTACTATGACATCATCATCACTCAAAAATCCAAATAAATGTGCCAAAATCCAACAATAGAAAGATTATTGAAATTAAGGGAAAATATGGCACATTATTAGAGGATCAATCAACAATCCCTCACACGGAAAACTATCAACCATAACATAGAATCATGGGATAACACAAGTAAGGAATTATATCAATCCAACCATAGCCACTCAAGGGTGAAAGATCAAGTAAGGAATCATATCAATCCAACCATAACCACTCAAGGTCATAACATCAAGTAAGGAATTCTACCATCCTAACCAAAGCCACTTAAGGGAATGTGACTTAATGTAACAATGAATCGTGGTAAGTAAGTCAACAAGGCTTCTGCACGGACAATTAATCAAATACAATATCACAAGAATTCTACCAAGGCCTCTCAAGGGCATAATTTCAAGTAATAAATTAATGGAATATAAAGTAACATCTCATAGGCATCTCAACTACATATATATCCTTAAGTAATAAAAGGAGAATAAATAAATGAACATTTACTCATTTTTCATTCCTTAATTTTAACCTCGTATGCTTGACTCTGGTGTTTGGATAAATACTCATCACTTAGCCTACACGGATACCAACAAATAATCTCCATTACTCCCAATTATTGGTAAATGACACATAAAAAAATCCTACAACACTTTGTAGTAAGGTTAACACCCACTTGCCTTAGTGAAACAAGGAATAATCAAGCGGGTGCTTTGTCTTCGCGATGTACTCCCAATTCTACTAAAATCTAGTAAAACAATGAATTTATCCTAAGAATTTATAATATAAAATGACCATGAAGGGATTCCAAAACTATTTGGAAAGATCACTCCAAAAACCCTCTTAAAAATCAAAAAGTTTCCATGAAATCAAGGTTCTTATAGGCTTGGGGGTTCTACTTATTGAGTTAAAATCATAAGTCCGGGTTCAATTTGATGGTTAAAATACCATTTTCATTCATGAAAGGCATGGGTGTTTAATCCCAAAAAGATTCTTGGAAATATGGTAACTAATAATGAACATATAATTAGGATCCATGAATAATAAGAAAATTTGAGTAAAAATCTTACCAAGGCCTTGAACTCTTTGAAACTTGGTGATTTGAATCTTCCTAAATGATAAAATATCTCTAATGGTGTTTAAAAATGGTTTTTAAGTGTGAAAAATAATCCTAAAGTTGTGCAAGACTCATATATAACCAAGGGTGTACGTGAAAATCTCATATTACC
>JBDJHY010000097.1:11374426-11388976 GCA_039654485.1 Withania somnifera | reverse complement strand
TATTAGGTGCATACCATATAGACTGTGAGCTTTGTTGGGCTTGAAAGAGAAGAAAAGTTTCTTAACTTCATAAATACTGAAACAAAGACAAGAAATTTATGTCTAGAGTTATCAATTGAGTCATGGATAAAAGGGTTGTTCTGCCATTTAATAGAGGAAGATTAATGCACATATGAGAAGAGGGTTGAGTAGAAATCAAGGATGACTTTGATAATGTCTTTCTCATCATGAATTTAATTACCATTGTCATCTTTAAAGAGATTTACTTTGTTTCTTCTTCTCCTATTTAGAGTAGCTATGTAGGAGATACTGGCATTTGCACCTCCATCCATCATCTAATTAATCATGGATTTGAGCTTCTTGAATTCAACTTCAAGTCTCAGAATGTCACTAAATTCTTTAGCAAGGAAAGCCTCAAGGTCATAAAGAAATATACTAGTGAGTTTGACTTTTGATTTCTAGCAAGAATTTTTTCCTTTTTCTTATAAAAAATGCTCCCCAAGACATTTTTATTTCAAGTGGCGATGGAATGTTCAAAGTTAATTGTAGCTTTAGTGATGTTATCGGCTCATTCAAAGGAATTCTTGACCAGGTCTCTAGAGGTAGGGTGATTAAAACACGTTATTCCACCCTAAAATATTTATTACCTGTATGATTATACTTAGTTAACTTAACAAGTAGGGACAACGGTTAGAATAAGTCATAGAAAGGCAGGTCCTACTAGCCTCAATGAACAAGTGGATCTAGTTATTACTGGCTAGTCTATCTAATCTTTCCAAGATGAGCCCATGTCTATCCTTATATCTTTTGTTATTTCATGTGTACTTACTACCTATGAAGCCTAGGTCAACTAGTCTACAATGGTTTAAGAAGTCCCAAAAATAGGAGGCTCTATTATTGTTAATGCTACAACCCCCAAATTTATCATTAGCCTAAAGAACTTCACTAAAATTTCCTCCACCAGACAACCACTCTCGGGATAATGGTTAATGGAATCAACCATAGTATTAAAGTGGTTTCGAAAGGTTAGTTTATCCTCAAAATTATTGCTAGCACAAATAATACTAAGAAACTAGCTTGAAGGAGACGAACTAACCTTAACAACAACATGATATTTGGGAGCGCGATAGAGATGTCATCAATACTAAGAATGTGAGTTTGCCACATGATGACAATTCCACTTGAAATTCCAATAGTAGTGGATTAAATATGGTAACTAAAGCCAAGCTCCCCAGTCGGAACTTTGTCGTCGGTTATTCTGATTTCCATAAAATCCAGGAGTATGAATTTGTGAATGCAGATAATGAACTTGAAGTGTCTCCTGAACTCAATATTATTAGCTCCTTTGTCATTTCATATAATACAATTCATCATCATTGATTTTTATTTGGTATATTTTATTCCATCACTTCTTTGCCCTTTCTTTTCAAGCAAACTGTTCCTGAAATTTCCATTTCTTTCTATCCTTTGATGGAGGGCTCATTTTTGTTATAAAGTGTGTTTGAGTCATTAGGTTTGTGACGTTGATTGCTAGCAGAAAAATTGTAAGGTCTAAAGGTGGATCACGATTGTCATTTCTTGGAGTATATTTTATTCCATCACTCTATTCCTCTATTGTTTTCCCTTAATAAGCTCAAGGATTTTTCCCTCTCATTTATTAGTAAGCTTAATGAAGGATGATTGGTTGTTTGGGCTTGTAAAAATGTTGTTTAAGGAGGATTCTAGGAGAATTCCCTATTTAGATTCATAAAAATTAATTCTCTTGTAAGCAACTTTGAGTTTGTTACTGGAAAGAAAGGGAGTGTCAGCCCATTTGGTTAATCATGGTGGAGAGACTCTACCAATTTTTGTTAAGTTTGGTTGAGAACATTCATCAAAAGTAACATCCAATTGTTGTGTCCTAAGTTCAGTAGACCTTGGATTAAACCCTACATAACCACTTGTTCCAGGTAAGATGAATCTTAGATGAGTACTTCTGTTGTCTTTGCCTCTATTGTTAGGTAAATAAGAGCAAGACTTGATTAAATAATGTTATTGTTATATTTGGATATAGTTGTGTGCTCTGATTCTGAAATGTCATTTCTTAGGTTATTTTCTTTGGTGGAAGTGGAAGTGAGAGAAGAAGAGAGTGACATAAGGAGATTTTTTAATAAAGGAATTTTTATAGTTTCCTTCTCAGTGTTGGACTTATGCATTAATGGAGAATGGACCGATTGAACTGTAACCGTCAAATCCATAGCTCTAGAACTGACAATTCTTTTTGTTTAAGCCGACATTGAACTTTGGACTTCAAAGAAATAATTACCAAACAGAATGGATTTTTTAAAAGTATTTTGGCAGTTTTGTTTAATTGTTGGGAATTGGTATCTTTTTTACTAAGAGTCAAATTTAGATTGACTATAAGTAAAAGAATTAGAATTGGGTATGGACTTATTAATGACGTGCTTATATAATGTCCCTCAGGGTTATTTTTATGTTTTTGCAATTTTTCCGTACTTAGAGCATTGTAAATGTCCCAAGTTATTTGTGACTTGCTGGGATTGACAGTTTGGTTCCCTGACAGCTTTATAGCTTGTCTCTTTTGTATTTATAGCTTCCTCGGACCTTATTTAGCTTATATGACCTCGAATCTTTCATTTATCGGTTTCTATAAGTCTGTAATGTCAACTACATAAAAATTTCATATATGAAATGTCTAAATCGGACTTTGTTTCTATTCTAAGCCTCAATTTAAAAGAAATAAGGTTGGTTGGGCTGGGAAGTATCACGATCGTGCGAGCTAGTTGATGTTATTTCAAAAGATACGGTAAGCAGTTGGAGTTCATGCTTGTCGATCTTCATTTTATCTTCATATCTGTTCTAGTTGGAGTCTTGATAGCTATTTTGTAGTTTTGCCCCGTTATGAGTGTGTTATGTACTTCTCTATATATAGATGCTCTACAACCACGATACCAGATTTTGGGTAGTTATTTTCGATTGTCCAATTTCGTATTCTGCTTCAAATTTTTATTTTAATCTTCCTTTTCTTCTACTTTTGGTTCTTGGTACTGGCCCATCACTTTATGATTTGGGTTGGGGCTAGGCTTTTCTACAGATGATATGTAGACATCATTACAACTCAGATTTTTGTGTCGTGACAACTTAGTACTATTTTTTTGATCATTGGGTATTTGGGTTAAACATAATATGGTTTTTGCCTAATATTCTTTGATTGACTTTAGTACTGGGCCTATTTTTAATTGTGGAGATAGAAGACTAACTTCTTTTTTAATGTGGGACTCAAATGTATAGGACCAGACCCGATGACCTATCTTCTCTCTCCCGTTGAAATTAGGGTTTGAGAATCCCATAATTGCATCGCTGTTGGAGCTTAGATCTCTGATTTGTCGAAACAAAGTTGCTTATGAGAATATAGGTTAGAGGATCTAACTTGAGCCTGCATCATACATTTTTACCTTGATGTTCTGAGGTTGGTGTGATGATTTACCTTTCGCCACCGTGGTGTTTGGTTTCTAAACTCTGTGTTTCCTTGAGAATAGTACTGTGCGCCAAGCCTTTTTTTTATTTTTCGGTGATTGGTGTCTGTATCATAATTAGATGAAACTAAACTTGATTTTGTCGTCTTGTGGGTGCATCCCACAACAACATGACCTAATCAACCACATGACTTGCAAAGGATCCCTTTTCCCTCATAGTGTATTAGTTGCTTGTAGTGACCTATTTGGATGTGGGTCTTCACCGACGTATCAATAAAAATTTAAATTAGATTCTTACATATTTTCTTTGAAGTTTTGTAGAAGTGCAACCGTTGATTTTAATCAATTTTTAACCTTTCTACTATTTTTTTTAAAATTTTCTTGTCGTAGAACTCGATTGGTAGTTGTGAAAGCCTAATTCAATTTTTTGTGGAGATGATCTTGGTTTCATTTAGTACTACGAAGTTGGGTTCCCACCTTCGTACCAATAGAAAACTCCAGTGATGAACCGCAAGCTTTCTTGTAAAATTGTTTTTTGTTTTCCTCGTTGTTGAAGTTATCAATGAAAAAGTTGTGGCCCAGATCTTTGAAAGTAAGGTTTTCATAGATTTGTTAGTTTGAATTTTAGGTATTGGTGGTTGAACTTTCTACCAAATACCTTGAGGATAACAGAGCATCTTCGTGGAGCATAAAGTCGTAATTTATCTTCCATTGTTATGAAGATTGCATCATCATTCAAAGTTGGGTTGTCTTCCATTACTGCGTCTGAGACATTAATTAATGAGTCATATATATATTAATGTTATTTAAGACGAATGTTTGGACAATTTCAATGAAAGTTCTTTTGAGTATGTTGTTATTATCCGACAGATCCAAAGGAATAACATCCGTCGGGGTGGTTTTTAGTCAGGGCGGGCAGGTCTTAGCCTATTAAATGGTATGTATTGGTGGTGACTTTTATGGAGAGTTTGGTCTTTCTTTTTCTATAGTTTTTATCACAGTAGTTGTGTATTTTTTTATTTCTATTTTTAAATAATCTATTTGTTACTTTTTCCCCTTAAAATTTGAACTAATGTCTGTAGATAATAATTTTTAAGGGTGTGTGACATAAATTATAGGATATTATGATATAAAATATCAATTTATCTCATGATTGGAGGGACAAAAATTAAAAGTCTAACACAAAATAGTGACAAAAGTGTAAAATTTTGTGCTAATATGTACTGGTGAGGGCAATAACATGTCAATGTGAATTTTCTTTTAAAAAAAACTTTTAAAGAACAACACTAAGTAGTTTTTAATCAAAAAAATACAATTAAAATATCATTTTTATACTTTCATTAACTTTTCTTTAAAAGTTACAATCCTTTCATTGAATAATCAACATTTTCTTTATCATATTTCAATTGAATTTTATAAATGTATTACTATTCCTTAAGCTATCGAATTTGTCTTATTTTTTTAAAAAAACTTTGTTTAATGTTTTTCTTTTTAAAAACGGAAAATGACCTAATGTCCTTCACCTATTCGAAGAGGGCATAAAATGCCCTTAGTTAACCTATTGGACCCAAAATGCCCTTACAGTTTACCCATTGGATCATTTTATCCTTATTTTAACATTTTGAATATTAAAATAAAATTTATTTATTTATTAATTACATGATATTTTTATTGGGTAATTTAATATTTAATTAAATTTGTTATTTTATATACTAAACCGAGCCAAATCAGACCAAACCGAATTGAACTGACTTGTCCCATTCCCCATTAACATTACCCGTCTCATCTCCACTTAAAAATCTTCCTTTAATCATCATAATAATTAACAAACTATGATTGAAAAATAAATTCATTTTAATTTTCCTTATAATTTTTTCTTGCTTCATTTTTTTCGCTACTCTTTATCACCATTTTTTTCAAAATAATTTCTCTATTGTTTTTTTGGACCAATTTTATCCGGATAATTTTGCTCATCATCAAAATTTTGTTAATCCGTATGTCTCTATTCTCATGCCAGATTGGAAAATTCACATTATTATTTCATCAAATCACTCCGCTCTAAACGATCATCTTCAAGATTGAATTTTTGTCAATTCTTGCAGGAGCTAAGCCATTTAAGCAACCCATGTTGAGGAGTTCTTTTGTCAATGCTTATTATCGAAATATATCTTCGTCGGAGCTTTTACGATGTACTTTTTTGGTGAATTATTCTCTAACAAAATGATAACGACATTGTTTTATTAGGTAAAGGAATGAATAAATTTCAAGAAATTAATAGGGAGCCTTCAGAATTCACTTGTATTTTCGGTGACGCCGTGAGAACCGCCGTGATCGGCTCAATACAAGAAGTTTTCACGTTATGTTAATGGGAACCCTAAATTTCATTACTTTCCTACTATTTTATATAGTTATACCTATTATGTGCCTGGCAGGTCTTTATAACCTATTGGGTATACATTTATTTGGAAATTAGTACACATATTACACTTTTATATAGGTGTAGATATAGGTGTGATTATCTCTATCGACATCACAGATTGTGCTAGCTAGTTGATTCCAAGGATACAGTGTGAGCGCCAGGGGCAGGCCAGTCCGATCTGACCACATATGGTACGTTAAATAATTAATTTAATTATATATTAAACTAGCCAATAGAAATATGCCACCTAATTAATAAATTAGTTAACTTTGTTTTAATATTTAAACTATTAAAATAAGGGTAAAAATGATCCAATAGGTTAACTGTACGTTATTTTGGTCCACCAGGTCAACGAAGGATATTTAGACCCATTTTGAATAAATGAAGGGCATTTTAGGCCCTTTTCTATTTTTAAAAAATCATATTTGTGTTGCGATAAATAGAACAAATAGAGTTTACTTAAAAAAAGAGTAAAAATAGATTATCAAGAATATAAGGTTTAATAAAAAAAATTGAAATAAAAAAATTTGGTTTTGATTTTATGCTTGTGTTTTTTTCTTTCTCGGCAAGTTACATAAATTTCGGTCTTTAGTTTCTAATATCAATTAATTTCATATCTTTTCAAAATTTCAAAAAAAATCAGTTTCACATATGTTTTGCATAAAGTCACAGGCGCACTTATACATTCACAGATATATTGTTTATTTACAGATTTTTTGTTGAGCAAGTTACATATATCTTATCTATTTACAGATATTTTGTTGAATAAATAACATATACTTTATCTATTTACAAATATTTTGTTAAACAAGTGACAAATAATTTTCGTCGAGTAGCAACAATCACTGATATTTTTCATCGAGCAACAGCCAGTGACAACCAGTAACGACAACAACAGATATTTTAAGCAACCAAGTCACATATATTTTATATTATTTTCTCGTCTCCCTCTGATGTTCGACGAAGTCACAAATATTTTATATGTTAAGCAACCACAACTTCCTTTCACCCCTACCTCGACCAACAATCCCGTTAGAAAACTCATCAGAAAGCTCCATCAGCGACGATAAACCCACAACAATTACTAAAACCTCCAACTCCATCACGTCACTTCCAGTGCAAAGCCAGCCACTAAATGACCCACAGCTTCATTGTCGTCCTCCCCACATCGAAAAACCAACACAACAACGACAAGCAATAACAAAATTAAAAACCACACCAGGGAATGGTTTGATGTTAGATGAAGGTTATTATGGGTTTTGATAGAATGGAGACAAGGGATGTGGATTTGATTTGGTGTTGCTGGATCGTGGGTCTTGTTGTTGGGTATTGGTGTTGTGGTGGATGACGAGATGGTTGAAACTGTTTTGTTGTTTTTGGTCATTGTTCGGGTTGTATAGATTTTCGTCGGATATGATTGTGTTTTTGTGGTGTGAAGGAGGAAGGTGATTGCCGAGGTTTGTTTGGGATGCAATTTTTGGATCTTGCATGAGGTCGATTTGGCTCCGATGCGAAGTTGATTTGGAGGGGGGGAGAGATAAAAAAGTTAGGATTGAAACTTTGTAAGTATCTGTGAGCTAATATAAAATTCGAAATTTTTAACTTTAGTAAAGTAGTGAGATTTTATGTAATTGTTGACTCTAAAGATTGAGATTTGAGTAATTTTTCCTTTCTTGGGCAACTTACATAAATTCCGACCCTCTAGTCTCTAATATCAACTAATCTCATATTTTTTCAAAATTTCAAATAACTCAAATTTCACAAATGTTTTGCATAAAGTCATAGACACACTTATACATTCACAGATACATTGTCTATTTATAGATATTTTGTTGAACAAGTTACATATATTTTGTCTATTTAGGGATTTTTATTGAACAAGTCATATATACTTTATCTATTTACATATTTTGTTAAATAAGTCACTGATATTTTTTATTAAGCAACAAAAATCACTGATATTTTTTGTCGAGTAACAACCAGTGACAATCAGTGGTGACCAACAACAAATATTTCAAACAACTAAGTCACAAATATTTTATATTACTTTATCCTCTCCCTCTGATGTCTGACCAAGTGACAGATATTTTATATTTTAATCAGCCACAACTTTCTGTAGCCCCCAACCTCGACCAATAGTCCCATCAGAAAAGCTCATCGGAAAGCTCTATTATTGGTGACAAACCAACAACAATCACCAAAACATCCAACTCCATTACGTCAATGCCGGTAAAAATACATCCACCAAATAACCCACAACTCCACCGTCGTCCACCCCACGTCATAAAATTAACAAAAAGACAAGCAATAACAAAAATCAAAAACCAAGTCATGGACTGGTTTGATGTTGGACGGAGGTTGCTGTGAGTTTCAACGACATGGAAATAAGGGATGTTTGATTTGGTGTTGTTGGATAATGGGTCTTGTTGTCGGGTGTTGGTGTTGCGGTGGATGACAGAATGATTGAAACTGTTTTATTGTTGTTGGTCGTTGTTCGGATTGCATCGATTTTCATCGGAGACGGTCGTGTTTTTGCGGCGTGAAAGAAGAAGGTGACCGTCGGGGTTTGTTTAGGGTATAATTTGCGGATCTTGCCGGAAGTCGATTTGATTTTGATGTGAAGTTGATTTTGAGGGGGGGGGGGAGATAAGAAAGCTGAGGTTGAAAAATAGTAAGTATTTCTGAGCTAATACAAAATTCGGGATATTTGAAATTTTGGTAAAATAATGAAATTTTATGTAATTATTGACTCTAAAATTGGGATTTGAGTAATTTTTCCTTTCTTGGGTAAGTTACATAAATCTCTGCCTCTTAGTCTCTAATATTAATTAATTCATATGTTTTCAAAATTTTAAAAAATTTCATATTCTACAGATGTTTTAAATAAAGTTATAGACACAATTATACATTCACGATATATTGTCTATTTACAGTTATTTATTGTAAAAGTTACATATATTATCTATTTAGAGATATTTTGTTGAATAAGTCATGTATACTTTATTTATTTACATATATTTTGTTAAACAAGTCACAAATATTTTTCATCGAGCAACAACTAATCACTGATATTTTTCGTCGAGCAACAATCAGTGGCGACCAACAACAGATATTTTAAACAACCAAGTCGCAGATATTTTATATTACTTTTTCGTCTCCCTCTGATTTCCGATCAAGTCACAGATATTTTATATTTTAATCACTCACAACCTCAACCAACAGTCCCGCCAGAAAAACTCAAAGAAAAAGCCCATCACCGATGACAAACCAACAACCACCACCAAAATCTCCAACTCCATCACGTAACTGCCGGTGAAAAAAACAACCACAAATGACCCACAATTCTGCTATCGTCCACCCGACATAACAACGCCACAACAAAATTAAAAATTACGTCAGGGACTGGTTTGATGTTGGGTGGAGGTTGTTGTGGGTTTCGACGGGATGGAGACGAGGGAGGCGGGATTGATTTGGTGTTGCTGGATTGTGGGTCTTGTTATTGGGTGTTGCGGCGGATGACATGATGATTGAAGTTGTTTGTTGCTGTTGGTCATTGTTCGGGTTGCGACGTAAAGGAGGAGGGTGATTGTCGGGGTTCATTTAGGTTGCAATTTGAGGATCTTACTGAAGGTCGATTTGACTTTGATGTAAAGTTGATTTGGAGGGGGGTGGGTGATAAAAAAGCTAGGGTTGAAAAATTATAAATATTTTTGAGCTAATATAAAATTCAGGATATTTGAAATTTTGAAAAAGTAATGAAATTTTATATAATTATTGACTCAAAGATTGAAATTAGAGAAATTTTTCCTTTTTTTTTTAATTGTGATTTTGAAATTCCTAATACAACTCAAATACACCTAATTCACATGGATAGAAACTAAAATATCATGTTTGAAATAGTAACACTCATATTGAGACAATTACTTTTATTTTATTTAAAAATGAACGTTTGATTACGAAAATATCAAATTCAACTTGAAATTATATCTTAATTTTTAAAAATAATTTATAAGATTATTTTGCAACTTATATTTTACTTTTGGATTGTATTTAATTATAGTTTAAGTATGAATAGTATTTTAACTATATTTAAAAAAAAATATAATTAAACAAAATTTTATGTTGAATTCCAATAAAGATTTTTTTAAAAAGGTGAAAGTATTTAAAATGTAGCTAAACACCTACTTTGTGTCTATTTTTTTTTCCGGATATATAGCACTTTTTCATATAAATTAAAAGACCTTTTGTGAAAAAACGTCAACTATATTGCTAAATAGAGAATAAATGAATTGAATTGGGAGAGCATTAACCTAATATGGCATCCTTTTTAAAACAAATGAGTTTAATTTTCATTTTTATTCTTGATCTCTCATGCTAAAAGAAGTGAGTGCATTAGCCGTTAAGTTTTGCGAAGAAAATTCTATTTGAATCTTTAATTTTTTCTTTTCAAGATTGGTGAATATTTAAAGAGAATAAATAGTCTATAAATTATTTCATAAAAATTAATTTAATTTCTAAATCAACATATGCACATCTTAATTCTCAGTTAATTTTACGAATACATAATACCTTTTATCAACTAAATTAATTAAAAAAAGAACAAATTTAATAACAACTCTTTTACTAATTTAAACAAG
This sequence comes from Withania somnifera, assembly GCA_039654485.1. Lineage (NCBI taxonomy): Eukaryota > Viridiplantae > Streptophyta > Magnoliopsida > Solanales > Solanaceae > Withania > Withania somnifera. Next base: position 11,378,444 of record JBDJHY010000097.1, on the reverse strand, counting down.
CATTTTTTATGATTTTTTTTTAAAAAGTTATAAATTAATTTAAAAATGAAAAGAAAAAATAAAATTTTAAAATTAATAATAATAAATTCAAATATATTTTCGTGAAAAAGATAAAAGTATTTGGTGTGAGTAGCATTAAGAGAGGTGGGGTGGATGTTAAGAGATTAAAAACCAATACCCATTTGTAAGGCCACCGGTATTCTCACAGAAATAATAAAACCATCTCAAAAATCGAGGAAAAAAGAAAGAATTGGAAGAAGAAAAAGCAGAACATTATTGTGAAAGAAATAAAAAGTAAAGCATTCATTCAAATAAATTATTGTCAAAAAGTCACAAACAAACAATGATGGACTTTCACCATTTTCCCCTCTGCACCATGCATCCATAATTAAGCTTTGATACCCCCGCCCCGCAAACTTACCTTACCTATCCCCCTTTTACCCACGCACCTCACAAACCCAAAATTTCCTAATGAAGAAGAAAGCTTTTTCACTAGTTGTTTTCCTATTATGCGTTTTCACATGTCACATAGTACTAGTGCATGGAGACATGAATTATGAATGACATTTTTGTTTTTGTTTTCTTCAGCCTTGTTATCAGCATCTGAAATTCATTCTTTTTCTTCTCTTCAACCACCACCCACCCATCTCACAATTCTGACACCCCACACCTTCTCTGAAATATCTGAATCTTTTTCATGTTATATATATATATAGTTGTAATGAATGTGTATGAGATCTAGAATCTCTCTCTAAAGAATCCAAGATTGTAAAATTGAGCAAAAAGGCTTCAGCTTTACATGGTTCTTACATTTTTTTCAATCTTTTATCTCCGTGTGAATCAAGATCTGAAAACCCTTTGAGAAAGATTTGATTTTTCTGTCTTCTTGTTGAAGATTAAGTCACCCCATTTCATGGTATAGCTCAAATTTTGCAGCTTTTTTTGTTAATGGCGTTTTGGTTTAGATCTTGGGTTTGTACTAGACATGGTACAACTCTAGGGTTGTTGCCTTTTACCAGTAATGTGTTGATTTGAGTGTTGTTTCACCTTGTGTATCTGTTTTGAGTCTGTTGTTGTGATAAAAAGATTGTGGAAATCACTATGTGGAAGCATTTTCTTAGTAGGCTTCCTAAGAAATCACTGAAATCTGAGTCAGTAGACCCAGGAAGAGGCAACTCTGGCTCACACGGCCCGAATGCCAGCTCAAGTTTGGGTCCTGGAAGGCTTCATAGTGCTCCTAGGAGGACATCCTCAGTTGTGTTCCCAGCAAGTGTGATTGCAGGGATTGAGCCTTTGATTTCCTTCAAAGATGTTCCTAGTTCTGAAAAGATGAATCTTTTTATCAGTAAGTTAAGCCTTTGCTGTGTAGACTTTGATTTCAGGGATCCAACTAAGAATGTAGCAGAAAAGGAACTAAAAAGGGCCACATTGTTTGAGCTTTTGGATTTTGTATCTTCTAATCCACCTAAATTTTCTGAACCTGCAATTCTTGCATTGTGTAAAACATGTGCTGTTAATTTGTTTCGGGTTTTCCCTCCTAATTATCGGTCTAGTAATACCCACGCTAGCGAAAATGATGATGATGAGCCTACTTTTGATCCTGCCTGGCCTCACTTGCAAATTGTGTATGATCTGTTGCTTAAGTTTGTAACATCATCTGCTCTAGAAGCTAAGGTTGCAAAGAAGTATATAAACCATCAGTTCATCTTGAAATTACTTGACTTGTTTGATTCTGAAGATCCAAGAGAAAGAGATTGTTTGAAAGCTATTTTGCATAGGATTTATGGCAAGTTCATGGTCCACAGGCCTTTTATAAGGAAGGGTATAAGCAACGTGTTTTACTGCGTTGTGTTTGAGTCTGAGAAACATAACGGGATTTCTGAACTGTTGGAGATTTTTGGAAGTGTGGTTACAGGGTTTGCTCTACCATTGAAAGAGGAACATAAGATCTTTTTGTCAAGGGTCTTGATTCCTTTGCACAAGCCAAAATCTTTGGGGATTTACTTTCAACAGTTATCATATTGTGTTACTCAGTTCATAGAAAAGGATCCCAAATTGGCTAGCACTGTGATCAGGGGCTTGTTGAAGTACTGGCCTATCACTAATACACAGAAGGAGGTGATGTTTTTGAGTGAGCTGGAAGAAATTTTGGAAGGTATTAACATGGCTGAGTTCCAAAAGGTGATGGTCCCCTTATTCTGGCGGATTGGTTGCTGCATCAATAGTTACCACTTTCAGGTAATATTATGTTGCTAGACATGTATGTGTGTGTCTGCATGTGTACTGTATTATAGTTTTACTTTTGCTCGTTACATAGTTTCTGAATTGTTGGTTAGATATGGTTTCTTCAAGGATCTATGAACAAATATTGTGATAAGATTTCTCTGTCTAATTGATACAGACGATCCGTAAGGCTAACATGGGATGGAAATACAATTGATTGATATATTCTTCATCCAGTTGTTTGACTGTAAAGAATCAGGATCCTTCCAGATTTACAGGCATTTCTAGCTGTGAGGAATTTTTTACACGAAAAGCTTCAAATTTAGTAATAGCTCAGTTACCTAGAAATAGATTTCTAGATCGTGGATGGGAGTTCTTCGTTTAGTTTGAAATGGTTTCAGCAATGAGTTGAGAACTGAAGATTACAGAGGATGCAAGACTTGTTCCAACCCCAGGAGAACGTTCATGATTTTTTGTTGAGAACTTGAAAGAGCAGTCTTGTTAATGAACTGGGTAAACAAGTGGTTTCAAGGGGATGGCAAAACGACAATAGATAGAAGAGTGCTGAAGAAGAAACTCTATTACTATTTGATATTTCCTCAGGAAACCTGTCAATAAGAAGAATGAGATATATTTCATAATCTGCATTATTCAGTCATTGATTTAAGTATCTTTCTCCATACTTAGATTTAAAAATTTGGAGTTCCAGAGATTGAGAGAAACTGACGGAGTAATTAGATCTTTGACAGATTTAACTTGAATAAATGCAAGCATCGTAGGCCTGTCCGGCCAAATTCTCTGACATCAATCTGTCATTGCACTTCAATGAATGCCACCACCATATCTGAAGAGGTGGTGATGGGGGTTATTATTTTTTTTTATAACCGTGGTGTCGGGGGCAAGCTTTCACGCACCTGGTGGGGGTTACAATATGATGTCTTTAAGCCTGCAAGTGCTCGACACATCTAAACAGGTGTAAATGTCTACTTGTTATAAACTAATTCGCGGGGATTTGTTTATATATTAGATGATCCAAGTCTTTCCAGTAGATTTCTTGGATAGTATTTATTATATGATGTCACTTGGGTTTAACAACATCATGGTCATGCCATATGTTATGGTGTATATTAAAAGTAGTACCAAACTTTTGTTATTGCGTAAGAATCTCTACTTGCTTATTGTTCTGTGAATTTCTCTTCCTCCATGTAATTTCCAAGAAGCCCTCGTACATGGGATCCAAAGAAGGTATCTTTAGCTTAGACTCAGCTCTTACATTCTACTTTTCCTCTTTATGTTCTTCTCCATTTTCTTTTATTGTTGGGTTAAGGGGCACAATTTGCCAAAAACTATAGCATCTCACTTCTAAGGCATATAGTATATTTTTGCGACTAATTTCAGTCTTCTATCCAAGAGTGAGAACAATGTTTATGACTTGTGTATCCATCTAAACACTGGAGTCCTCTACTTGAAAAATGGTTGTGGGTGGGGGCTGGGGTGGATTAGGAAGAGATAGAGATAGAGAAGAATGAGTATGACAAAATGGTTAGGAAACAAATTTAGTTCATTGTTGATTAGTTTCTGAAACCCATTCTCCTGTTTTCTCCATCCACTCTTTGAGTTTCTCTCAGAGTCCCTTTTTTTCCTGGTGGAGAGTGATAGATATGTACTTCAGGCCTTCTGTTAGAAAGTTGCGATACGTGTGATCTCTTTGATACTGCATTAGCTATGTTATCTGTTACTCCATGCTGTGATGCTTAATAGCCATGATGTTAATTTGTCCCAATTTCCTCTGTTA
>JBDJHY010000097.1:11344546-11355693 GCA_039654485.1 Withania somnifera | reverse complement strand
TATATATATAATAATTTACTATTAATATAACTTTGCTACTAGCGATACAGTAATATTATTATTCATTATTTTTTAAAATATTGACTAAATTAATAATGGATAAGTAAAGATAAAATTAATGAGAGTAGAATTTAATGGGGGATGGTCCAATACTTAGACAAAATAACGTAAAAACAGCTTTTGCTCAGTTGTCACATTTATGATCCTCAAAATATTGATTTTATAATATGTCAAACAATCTACAACACTGACAAGTCCTCCAAATATTTATTTATGGAACAAACAAAATTATCACATAGTAGAACACTTGAAAACAAATTTACAATAATCAGTAGAAAATAGTAATAAATCTACATGTACATATAGGGAAAAACAATTTTCCTTTTAGTTTTGTGTTTATTTGAGTTGTATAAATTCGTAACTTTTTTTATTTTATTGTTTGAGTTTAATATTATTTTTTATCGAGTAATAATTTTTTTTTAAATTTTAGGATTTAAAAAGATTCTTATCAGAGTTGAGATCAATTTTAAACATGTAACTAGTCGAGACATTGAATCTTGATCTTGATTCAATTTTCAAAGTATAAAATTCAAAATCTATCTTCAGTTTTAAACTTCTAATATTCTTTCCCACTTATCTCAATTAAATTTTCTGAAATGCGTTTTTTCCCCTGTATGGCTTTTGCAATTTTTAGTATATCACACACATATTTCAACATTAGTATATGTCATTGGACTCATCTATATATAACAATTTCATTGGTTAGCAATTTTGAATATTTTCTTTTCATAGTTTAGAAAGAATTTATCCATCCGGTCAGTGTTCTAAAATAATTGTCAGTTGAAATTTTAAAATTTAAAGTTGACAATTATTTTCTAATGTACAATATTTAGGAGGAAATAACAAATGGACTTGTATTAGTAAATTATATCTTGTATTTGTGGATGTAGAAAAAGTTAAGGTGACAATTAAAACTGGAGCAAGGGAGTATGTTATTTAGTTGTTGGTTGGAGTTTGAGTAGGGAGAAATGTTAATTAAAAAGTACCTTACCTTTTTCTCAACTGTTTTAACTACTTTTTGGAATTCGAAGACAATACAGTAGCATTTTGTAACCAAAGTCTATAACACTTGATCTACCTCTCAAAATGTCACTTTCTTATGCATGAATTTGATAGGACTATGTAAAATTTGGTTGGGGGTAGAGAGGACTAACACATCAAATTAATGCTAAAATTTTCAAGCCTGTAAAGTCGTTCCAATATAAGCAAAATTATTTGAGAGAAAATAAGTGACAATATTTAAATGAGTCAAATTTTTAACCAATTCAATGATATATTTAAGCCCTTTTCCTTAAATAATTACATAAAACAATAATAATAATCAAATTTAAAATTTCAAAATATTATTAATAAAATTAATTTAATAATTTCGTGTCATGTCAACAAGGTTAAATAAAAGGATAATTTTGTTTTTGTTGCCAACCACCATCCACCCCCCTCCTTACTCCCTTAACACATGAAATTTAATGCAAAAGTTTTAAAGCCTGCAAAGTAGTTGGAGCAGTAACATTACTCACCTCACAAATCATTTTCCCCTATACTTTCTTGTGATGATATATTCTACACAAAAGAAAAAAATTGTAGGTGTGGCTTAGTAAAGACAATGTGGAATTCTTGGCCAGAGAGCATGTTGCCATCTGAAAATGGAGGCAGCAAAGATGAAGAGGATCTTGTGTTGGCTGCTTTGCAGAAATCTCCTACTTATATTAGAGCAAGGACTTGGATCTTTCATGGCATTGGTGGAGAGGTTTCTTTAGTTGATGTTGGTAAAATGAAAGGTGAAGAAAGGAAGCAAGTTTTGGATGTGATGATTAGTGAGGATACTGAGCTGTTCTTCGAAAGAGTTAAGGAAAGATTTGACAAGTAAGTGTATTTGTGCTTTTTTTTTTTTTGCTTGCTTAGTAGGTGTTACTGACTTAATGGTGTCTAAATATGAGTTCCTCAAAGAGCTATGCCAAGTGGGCTCGTTTGGTACAAGGGATAATTAACTCGGGATTATTTTTAGGATGAGTTTATCCCATATTTGGTTGGAATTAAATGCATGGATAACTAATTAGTTATCCTCCGGGATTGTAGTGTTCCCGTGATAACTATAAACTAATCCTGAAATAACTTGTTCCCAACCAAATGACCCATAAGAGTATTGAACATCTATCATCCATATGATCTTCAACATTATTCATTGTATTAAACATATCTAACTTGCAGGGTGAATTTGGAATTCCCAAAAGTTAAAGTTTGCTTTCAGCATCTTAAAGTTGATGCAATGGTCCATGTAGGAAGTAGAGCATTGCCAACAATTCCCAACTTCATATTCAACATGACTGAGGTAAACCCTGCACATCTCATGTCATGTGTCTGATAACTTACCATTACACAATGCCTAGACTCTGACAATGTTTCTGTCACTAAACAAAAATATGAAACAGACTTACTTGACACAGTTGAGGATTTTCCCAAGTCGGAGAAAGAAATTAACAATCCTAAACAACATAAGTGGTTTTATACGGCCATCAAGGTACAATTTGAGCTCCAATTATGTGTGTATCGCATCCACGAGTTATAATTGAAATCTCCTGAGAAGGTTGTGTCTTTCAGGTTGACACTACTTTTGGGTCCGCCTAGCTCTGGAAAAACAACATTGCTTTTGGCACTTGCTGGCCGTCTTATAAGAATTTGAAGGTACAAAACTGTGCTTGTTTCATCATAATGCCTATCACTATCTCTAACAAGGCAATAACTTTGTTCGTCTGGCACTGCTCAGACATTAAGCTATATGCACAGAAGGGTAACCATTTTTTGCAATACCATAGAGATTCACCTGTAATTAGTTTATAAGTGAACTGATTGTGTAATTACTTTTATAATGTCAGTGCATATAACTTAACAACATAAAAGCTACAAATGTACTAGTGATGAATTTGTCTTAAGTGGTAGTATGACATACATCATTCTACAACGATTGATTTCCAGTACTGGAAGTTGAAAACAAGTGTATATGGTATCTGTCCTTTCTTAAACTCTCCATTTACCTCCTTGGAGATTCACAGTAGAATATCCATGAGATATTACCTCAAAATTTTAAAATCAGTTCCTTGTAAACATATTTGTTTGGTGCAAAAATTGCTGAAAAGTTGATCTGTTTTGTTAAAGATGACATCGTCGCCACTTTTTCTTTCGAAAGGATTGTTTTTGTCTAATGCAGTTAACTTACTATGAAGATCCCAGGAAGAGTTACCTGCAATGGACATGATCTGAAGGAGTTTGTTCCTCAAAGGACTGCTGCATACGTCAGCCAGAGGGATTCACACATTGCAGAAATGACAGTAAGAGAGACACTTGATTTTTCTGGACGTTGCCAGGGTGTCGGTTTTAAGCATGGTATTGTCTAGACCTGCTTCAGTCAACCATGCACTCTTTTACAAACATTTTTGCAGTTGATTTTGATATGGAACCATCAAAAATTGGGCAGATTTGCTTATGAAACTTCTAAGAAGAGAGAAAAATGCTGGAATAATTCCTGATCAAGATCTTGATATTTTTATTAAGGTATGACGTCTGCGAAAAAGTTTGCTTTTCCAGGTTATATCTGTAACGAAACCACTTCATCTCATGTTGATGTAATTGTTTTCTACTAGGCAGTAGCATTGGGAAAAGAGACAAGTATAGTTGTAGATTACATTCTAAAGGTATGTTAGTAGTGAGGCTTTTATTAAATTCATTGTTTTTCTATATTCATTACACATGCTGCACATGGAGCTATGTTTTTCTGTTTGTTAGATTTACATGCTGCAATGAACCTTGTATTTCTCTACTGAATGCATAACTTTTCACTCGACATGGTTAACATGAAAGATATATAAGAATTGATTATGGGAAAAGTTATGGTCAAATTTCTTGAAATCATAGTTGTTTTATCTTCTGTACTATGCTTCTATAGCATCTTGGTCTAGATAAAAGCTAATAGCTTTTAGACTTCATTGTACTCTTGAGGACTATTGTTTGGGCATTCTTTTTATATCCTTCTGAAATATCTGCAAAGATTTTAGGATTGGATGTTTGTGCGGACACATTAGTAGGAGATGAAATGATCAAAGGGATCTCAGGGGGGCAGAAGAAGCGGCTCACAACTGGTAATTGCGTTTGTTTCTGCTAACTGACATCTGTTTGTTTAAAATTACACACACACACACAAAAAAAAAAAATAAAATAAAATAAAAAAATAAAAATGGCATTGCTTGCCGATTATTGAAATTGTGAGACATGTATGCAGGTGAGTTGCTAATGGGTGCATCAAGGGTACTCTTAATGGATGAAATCTCAACTGGGCTAGATAGTTCAACTACCTATCAAATCATCAAGTACTTAAAGCACATGACTCGTGCGTTTGATGGGACTACCATGGTTTCCTTATTGCAGCCTGACCCTGAAACTTACTGTTTGTTTGATGATATAATTCTTTTAAGTGAAGGCCAAATCATTTATCAGGGTCCGCTCGAAAGTGCTCTTGAATTCTTTGAATTTATGGGTTTCAAGTGTCCCTCCAGGAAAAATGTTGCTGATTTTCTTCAAGAGGTAATTTTCTGAGTTCAAGCATTGAACTGATGCCATATTGATAATGCTCTTATTTGGTCCGTCATCTTGCTACCTCTTCACAGTTAACATCTGAAAAAGATCAAGGGCAGTATTGGTTTCTCAATAGCCAGTACAACTATGTGTCGGCAACAAAGTTTGCTGAGGGGTTTCAATCCTTTCATGTTGGTAATGCCCTCGCACAGGAGCTGGCTATTCCATTTGACAAACGTAACAATCATCCAGCAGCTCTGTCCTCTAGTACTTATGGTGTGAAAAAGTCTGAGCTTCTCAAGATCAGTTTTGACTGGCAGATGCTATTATTAAAGCGAAACTCAGCTGTGCTAGTTTTCAAAGTCATACAGGTCATAACTTGTTACAGTCTCTTTGCAACAGAAAATATCAATATACTTAGCTCCATTACATCCATTTTGAGTTATACTGTTAGTTGTTGAGATGAGCATATTGTTTCTATTTTGCAGCTTTTTCTGATTATTTTGATAGTGATGAGCGTGTTCTTCCGTTCAACAATGCATCATGATACACTTGAAGATGGAGCTGTTTACCTCGGTGCTCTATACTTTGAAATTCTTATGGTTCTTTTCAATGGTTTCTTGGAGGTGCCTATGCTGATAGCCAAGCTTCCCGTTCTTTACAAGCAGAGAGATTTGCACTTCTATCCCTGCTGGATATATACTCTTCCATCTTGGTTTTTGAGCATTCCCACATCACTTTTAGAGTCCATTATTTGGGTAGCAACTACATACTATGTGGTTGGCTTTGATCCTCAAATAACCAGGTATCTTTTTATTTTAGTTAGCAATTGATTGTGTTCGTTTCTTCTTGTTTTAGATTCTGTATTAGCTTTTCACCATGCTTGATAGAGGTAAGACAACTCATTTTTTTTTAATTATTTCAGGTTCTTCTGTCAGTTTTTATTGTATCTCACATTGCACCAGATGTCAATAGGACTTTTCCGTGTGATGGCAGCATTAGGCAGAAATATGATAGTTGCTAACACCTTTGGATCTTTTGCGATGTTGGTAGTCATGGCTCTCGGAGGATTTGTTCTTTCAAGAGGTCATTTACACTCTCAGTTTGCCTCACGATATTTAGTTACTTCACCCTGAGAAAAAATGGCTTTCATTCAGTTACTTTGTAGTTGAACTTTCATATTGTTACAGATAGCATCCCGAGTTGGTGGATCTGGGGTTACTGGTTTTCCCCTTTGATGTATGCCCAGAATTCAGTTTCCGTAAATGAGTTCCGTGGCCATTCTTGGGATAAGGTAATTTGGTATTCTGGTGTCTATCTGTGTCTGTTTCATATCCAGTTACAGTCCAAGACTTGCAAATAATACACGCTTTAATACATCCAAACATAACAATCACCAACTTAGCAATGAAGAATTCAGATAGAATGTGTCATATGTACAAACATCTATATGTTTATCCGCGGTCCTACTCTCTTTTTAGATTCAGTTTGTTAGTCAAAAAGTCAATCTTCTTTCTCTAAACGAAGACCGTAAGGTTGTTTAAGCAAGTTGATTTAAATGGATAAAACTCAGTTTATTCATTAAAATGAGATACTAGCGTGTATTCTTCCTTTTTTACGAATTTCTATCTTTGGAAGAAAAACAAACAGTTCTCTTCACATGGTGTCAAAGGCCTTCTATCTTGTATAATTCTTTAACATTAAGAAATGACTACTTTAAAAGTGCCACACCACTTAGTTGATGCTTCAGACAAAAATATGTTTGAACTACTATCTACTAATGTTGCTCATTTGTGTTAATCAGTTCTACTGTTGGATACAAATTTACCTTTTCTTTTTAACCTGGCAGAAATTTGATGACAACACATCTCTGGGTCAGATGTTATTGAAGGTTCGCAGCTTGTTTCCGGAGGACTATTGGTATTGGATTGGTGTTGGTGCATTGCTTGGGTATATAATATTGTTCAACTTCCTCTTCACGATATTTCTGACTTACCTCAACCGTAAGTTTCATCTTCTAAAATCCTATATACAATCATCTTATATATCCAGCACTCTGGTTCTAAAGTCTTTTATTGTGAGGCCTTTTGAGAGGAAGTCTAACTATTGGAAAGAATTGAGCAAAAGAAATATGTTTAGTTGCTCTAGTATTTCTAGTTGACATGACTTGCTCTTAATGCTAACTGATGTACCTGTACCAGCATATAGATAGAGTACAACAGATAAATTTTCTTCCTAGCTGTCTAATATTGAGATATGCTAACAGTAAGGGAAACTTATCATGTCCTTACAACTTTCTGCAGCATTAGGGAACCAGCAGTCAGTTGTTACAAAGAGAAACCTCCAGAACAAGGACAAGGAACAAGAGAGTGAACATAACATTGTTCCATTTAGAGAGTTTTTGAAGCATTCACACTCATTCACTGGTTTGTTAAAGCAGTTTCACTTCTGAGGTTCGCTTAGTTTCAGCAAGAAGATATTCATGAATCTGGTCTCTTGGCAGGAAGAACGATCAACAAACGAAGGGGCATGGTCCTTCCATTCCAGCCTCTTTCTATGTGTTTTAGAGACATTAGTTACTATGTTGACATTCCTATGGTAAACCAACAACAGTTCAATTCTAGTAGCATTGAATGTAATTGTTCCACAACGAATTCCTTATCATCGTTCGAATTATTTCTTCAGGAGCTTAAGCAACAAGGGCTAGTAGGAGATAAACTGCAGTTGCTAGTCAATGTTACAGGTGCATTTAGGCCCGGCGTGCTTACTGCATTAGTTGGTGTCAGTGGTGCTGGTAAAACAACTCTAATGGATGTTTTAGCTGGTAGGAAAACTGGTGGACATATAACAGGCAATATATATATTTCTGGACACCCCAAGAAGCAAGAAACTTTTGCTAGGGTATCTGGATATTGTGAACAGAATGATGTTCATTCCCCCTGCTTAACTGTTCATGAGTCACTATTGTTTTCTGCTCGGCTCCGGTTATCTTCTCAGGTTGACGCGAAAACACAAAAGGTAATTGCTATAGTACTTTGAACTACTGATCATGTCATCATAACTTGTGCATGCTGAATCTCAGAAGGAAAAGTTCTTGCAGGCTTTTGTTGAAGAGGTTATGGAGCTAGTAGAACTAAATTCATTACGTCGAGCTTTGGTTGGCCTACCTGGAGTAGATGGATTGTCAACAGAGCAAAGGAAAAGGTTGACGATTGCAGTTGAGCTTGTTGCCAATCCTTCAATAGTTTTCATGGATGAACCTACTTCAGGACTAGATGCCCGGTCTGCAGCCATTGTAATGAGAACAGTGAGAAACATTGTCGACACTGGAAGAACAATTGTCTGCACCATCCATCAGCCTAGTATAGATATCTTTGAATCGTTTGACGAGGTTTTCATCTTAAATCTTTCTCAATACACATTGATTCTTGAAGTTAACACTTTAGTTACAGTTTTATCAATTATATACCAATCACCATAGTTTTCATTTACATGATCCACAATTGCATCAAAGATCATTCTATGCAAGGTGTTTTCTTAAAGCTCTTAAAGCAGTATAACATCTATGAACATAAGGGTAGATTTAATCTTGGAAGCACTTGAATGTACAAGCTAGAATGTTACTTGAGTATGATAATAATAAACTTAATATATGATTATTACCTTTAGCTTGTGCTAGTATGGCATGATTTTACTTGGTATGTATGCAGCTTTTGCTCATGAAAAGAGGTGGAGAGCTCATTTATGCTGGTTCGCTGGGGAAAAGATCATGCAAGCTTATTCAGTATTTTGAGGTAATTCATTGACTCATAAATTCAGAGCTTACTGTAACTTAAAACTGCATACTAAATGATCCAGTTCTGATTTTGCTAGGCAATTCAAGGAATTCACAAAATTAGAACTGGACAGAACCCTGCTGCTTGGGTTCTTGAAGTCACCTCTCCAGCAGAAGAAAGTCGCCTCGGAGTAGATTTTGCTGAAATTTATCGAAAATCAACTTTATTCCAGTATCTCCTCTCTCTCTGTCTCTCTGTCTGTCTCTGTGTGTGTGTGTGTGTGTATGTGTGTGTGTGAGATCAAGAAATAATCTGATTCGCACATTCTACAATTAACAATGTTTCTGTCATTTCAGGCAAAATGAGGAAATAGTTGAAAGTTTAAGCAAACCACAACAAGGTTCATCTGAGCTATATTTCCCAAGCAAGTACTCTCAGTCCTTTTTTGGACAGTTTCTTGCATGTCTTTGGAAGCAAAACCTGTCCTACTGGCGAAATCCACAGTATACTGCTGTGCGCTCCTTCTACACAGTCATAATATCATTGATGTTCGGAAGTATATGCTGGAAGTTTGGTTCTAAGAGGTTTCTTTCTTGAAACCTTGCCTCCACCATTTGAAACTCATACTGATCTTATGATAAATTTGACCCAAGACTGAAGTCATTCTAATGATTCCTCATAATAAGAAAACTGAATGCTATCATGTTTGAATTTCTCCCTAATACGAGTTAGTAACTCTTTCACTTAATCTGCCATCCTTTTCACCACAGGAGTACTCAGCAGGACATATTAAATGCTATGGAATCCATATACGCAGCTGTTCTTTTCATTGGAATCACAAACGGTTCCTCTGTCCAGCCCGTGGTATGTGTTGAGAGGTTCGTCTCATATTGTGAAAGAGCAGCTGGGATGTACTCAGCTCTACCCTTTGCATTTGAACAGGCATGGCATCTTTATATTGTTGTGCTTTTCTATATGACTCGACGGAGAACTTGGTCCGCAAATGAATGTGCTTCCCTATCTAAAATGGATCTTACTGTCTTTGCAGGTCACCATTGAATTTCCATATGTTTTCATACAGACTCTAATATATAGTACCATATTCTACTTCATGGCATCTTTCGAGTGGAACGTCTGGAAGTTCGTTTGGTACATATACTTCATGTACTTCACTCTTCTGTACTTCACTTTCTTCGGAATGATGACAACTTCAGTGTCACCAAACCATAACATTGCTGCAATCATTGTTGCACCATTCTATATGATGTGGAATTTGTTCAGCGGATTCATGATTTCTCGAATGGTAATGCTCTAACATATTCTCTACCATCACAACATAAATGTTTGTTACGATCTTATATCTTGTGTTTTTAGACGTTTTATCGACGTTATTATTAATGAATTAGATCGAATTAGAATAAAATAGATTCACTCGGTAACTTTCACAATAATCAGAATTGGACTTCCTACACTTGCGAGGTCAATCTAATTAATCAGAAGTCCAATTGATCATGTAATGTAGATATAGTAATTCACTAAATCTTGGATTTGCCCTACTCACTTTGTTGTTCTCATTTCAGAGAATTCCTGTTTGGTGGAGATGGTACTATTGGGCTTATCCAGTAGCTTGGAGTTTATATGGACTTTTAACATCACAATATGGAGAAGTAAATGAACATGTTAGGCTTGCTGATGATGTTCATACAGTACCAATAAAGAGGTTCATTAAAGAACATTTTGGATATAGGCAGGAATTCTTAGGCATTGCTGGTGTTGCAGTGGTTGGTTTCTCTATAATCTTTGCAGTAACTTTTGCTTTTGCAATCAAATGCTTCACCTTCCAGAGAAGATGAAGATTATGAGAGGCATGGCTGTTAACATTAGGGTAATACACATTGCAGATTATTGTTTCATCAATAGAGTTTGTGCTCCCAATAAATTGGTGGATGTATAATCAATATACCATCTATGTATATGGGCTACAAAGTAAATAGTGAATTCAATCAACTGTTCGTGTGAAAATCCCTTGTCGTGGTTCCTTCATCATTTCATTCTCTTGCATATACTCCCTCAGTTTAATTGGATACAGAGTTTAAAAAAGAAAAATACCTTTGGAACTTGTGCTATAAATAAGTTAAAGGCATTTATGTAGCCGCAAATCATCTTATTAGCTGTAAAATACTCAAAATTATGTACATATATTAAGTCTCATGTCCCTACCTGACTCTTAAATAGTGGTATAAATTGCGTACACTCCACCCTCCCCAGATCTTACGTTGTTGTTGTATATTAAGTGGTATGCCCACGTTATTTAAATTCCGAATTTGTTATAAGCTGAAGAACACCAAATTTGTAATTATTAATTAACTAAAAGGTAAACGTGCATTTTATTTCTTTTGCAGGGTTCTATTTTAGTCGACTCATTGATCAGGTTGAAGAAAATCAAGATGCAATTATACCTCCTACAATACATATATTTCTCATGAATTTCTGTCATTTTATAAATAAATATAGATGGATCAAATTCTCTATCAAATATAGGAACTTGTATATAGTATATATTACATATTTTTTTTTTATCAAAAAGGGAAAAAAGACTAAGAAAGTTTACATCCTCTTGTACTGTACATCTTTTATTTGAGAGATTTTTGAAGAAACATTTAATTCCGTATTAGTGTGCTGTACAAGAAAGATTGTTGATTTGTGAACCTTTCATGACCAGATGGAGTTTAATCCTTCGAGAAC
>JBDJHY010000097.1:11310022-11321971 GCA_039654485.1 Withania somnifera | reverse complement strand
ATATGTTGAAAGTACGTATCTATTTTATTTAAAAGCTTAAGCGGTTAAAAAAATATTTTTTATTATTTTATTGTATTTTCAATAAGTAATGCTTAAATTCAGCTAAGTTATGAACTCTATAAGAAATATGAATAAAACAATATGATTGCTGAGGAAGAACAATGTCCCTCAACAATATCGACCCTCCCTAGTTCAATCAAAATCAAAAACTGCGGAAACGTTCTACTTACTTTTATTTCTTCTCTTTTAGGAATATACATAATGTAAATTTAGAAACTTTAAATCCGGGATTTTGCCAATAGTCACTTAATTTTTTACTTTATCACAATAAAAATTATTAAAAAAAAAAAAAAACAATCAATTTTTCTTAAATATCACAAAATTACTAGGAGGAAGCAAGAGAGATCACGTCTTCATGCTTGAATAGTTCTTTTGTTATAAGGAATATTTAGTAATTTATGTGTTATATTAAGGTAAAGTTGGGTGACTTTTTAATTACATAAGATAATTTGGTGATGATCATAATATATAGGTAAAATTAATTACCTGTTTATTACTATAAAAATCTTGAAAAAATAGAGTAAATATTGAGCATGATTATCCATGAAACTAATTCCTCTGAATGAAGCAAACATGAAAAAACCTCGGATATATGTACATCAAAGATAAAAAGATGTTGTGCCTGCATAACAACATATGCATATGTGTATTTATCAAATTATGTGTTGTATTTCTCTTTTTATATGCTTTCTACCAAAATATTAATTAGAATGATTTTGACGACATAATTTTTCTTCATGAAATATTTACTTTATTTATATGTTAGTCTTCCTATAATTGCAGTATTTTGGAGTTAACAATTATTATAATTCGAGACGATTATATATATTTTTAAAAATTATGACGGATAAGTTTGAGAGCTGAGGGAGTATTTGAGTTCTAGTTTTCATGAGTTTAAATTTTGACAAACTCACTTGTTTTTTAGTTGGCAGAATAAAGAAGTCTATCCAAGATTAAATGATGAAATGAAATCATTAGATGATCACTAACTACTCCATTAACAGTAATTATAATTGAAATCTTGACAAATACCAATACCACATACCAGTGGCTTATGTCATTTATCAATTAACTAATATATCATATATCTCGCTAATGGGATTTTGCATTATCAACATAACGACGTCCTTTTTTCCCGAAGCATGCGCAAAAAGTTATAGATTTTTATTTTTTAAATATTATGTATACTGAATAAGATTAATTACTTCTACTTGCAATATTTATTGGCTCATCGTCATATAACATTAATTGTATAAATTATTAAATACTCATGATGTCATTTGATCGCCGTCCTCAATCATATATTTTTCATTGTCAAGAAAAAGGAAGACAGTAATAGCTTTCAAATATTCTTCGATGAATTAGACATGAATTTTTTTATAGTTGAACTTGGCTAATAACGTTGTCTGTTGCAAACTTTGCAACGAATTTGATTTTTTCCACTACGCACATATATACTTTGAACGAATTCCTTTTTTTCCACCACACACATATATATATATATATTAGCTACAATCATTTTATCGACATATATACATCAATTATGGAAATATGATCTTTAGAACTTGGAACCAAAATAGCTACTTCAACTTTAAAATTATCAAAATAGACCACTAAAACTATTGAAACAAAAATAGGCACCTCTTGATTATTATTTACGAATTGTGCTTTTTATTATTGATAAATGTACTATTCCGATTGCTGGTATGAAATATAGGTACCTCGCAAATTATAAAATGCAATACTTGAAACAAACTGACATCATATCCTCTAAAAAAAGTCTAATAATTTAGGGTAACCACCAAAATCTTAAGCAAAATAAAAAATAAAGAATAAATTACATGTCGTTGTGGTTGAAACTAAGGCTCAAGTCAAGTCCCATTTGAGGACGCTGACTGGACTGAGTAGGGAGGAGTTCCTGAGAAAGATTATACACAGCATCGTGGGAAACGGTATTGGTTTCGTGTCTGATTCTGCGTTGCCTCTCCTTTTTCAAGTATATATATACTTGTAGTTTTCTTAGTATTACATAATGACGTACAGTTTTTAGGACGTTAAAAAATTCTTTCAATGTGTCATCATCGATAATTAAAAACACTGTATAACCAACATTTTCTTGTGAACTAAAGGAAGCTGGATTTTGCCCGACAAAAGATAACTTATAATCGTTTTTATTAATATTCATCTTTTTAAAAATTGTATTACAAAATATGCCATAAGAAATATCAATAAGTACAACATTAATGTACTTCTTTAGTGCAAAACTGAAAAGATTTGAACATACTTTTTACATCAAACAACAAGTAAATAAATCATATTTGTTGTAAATAAATAAATAAATAATATTACCTTGGATTTACTCACAAATCACTGATGAGGGCAGTCGCAATCATATTAATGTCCAAGTATACATGTCCTTCGTCACTGACGCCCATGTCACAACAGTTCTCCCCGGTGAATGTGGTTATTTTTCACTGATTATACAAAATAAGCAGAAAATCTAAAGGGACATGCTGAATTCTTACAGTTCACTAGTCATTATTTTTTGTTGGACCTAGCAACAACGTAGTGCCTCAAAATAGAATAATGGAAGAGCTTAACGTCCTTTACAGCTTTTTTCTTGTCGAAAAAAAAACATACATTTCTCAAGATAAACATCAGTCGAACCCGGTTTAATATTTTCTGGTTCATGCCACACATGGTATGCTTAACTATGAATGTAACCACAAACGCGTCACCACCAAAAGACAATCAAGATATCAAATTTCAAACGCGTCACCACCGAAAGACAGTCAAGATATCAAATTTCAATATCATGAAATTGAGGCCTAACCAAAGATGGAGCGGGTGGTGCTAACTGTTGAGCAACTTCGTCATGAAAGGGACCAATGGACATAGTTCGTTGTGATATCAACGACATCACTTCATTATCTTCACTGCTTGAGACAAGAAATGGAACCTCCTGTTGGGAGGTTAGCACCAAGGGCTGTCAGTCGACAAGCGATATTTGGCTCCTCATCAGTTTTACTACCAGCAGCACCAGCGCCTGTCGGTGGACAAACAAGTACTTTGTGAGTTACATAAGTTATAGTATCCCTATAACAAATAAAATAGTTATATTACACAAAAAATACAAAATATACACAATTAAATCAGCTAAAACTAAAATATTATGCGTACTGATAATAATTCGAAACTCCAAAATGAAAAGAGATAGGAACATTTAATGATGTTCCAGCAAATTGGGACAACTAGAAAAAATTGTTTTCCAGTCCATGGCTTGCAACAACGTTAGCACATAAGCCCCTATTGAAAAATACAAATCTTTCAATACAAATAATCATGAAAAATTCTATAAACACACACACACTAATAAATATATTGTCTAAAAAATTTAAAAATTTACAAGTTACTATCATTCGTACTAAGGCCCAAACGAAATTGGGAAACATTCAAAGAAGTTCCACCAAATTGAGAAGACTCAAAATAATTGTCCTCCAATCAACGGCTAGCAACAGTGTTAGTAGGTAATCCTTTAGTATAGTATTAATTTTTTTAGTAATAGTCAATACAAAAAATTATAAAAAATTATTAAATATTTTAAACAAATAAAACTATATTACCTGTCACAGAACTAATTCAAACTTAGGCTCAAATCAACGTAACCAACATAGAGGATATTCCAGCAAAATGTGATAATTGAAACAACTGACATCGTATCCTCTCCTAAAAAAATAAGTTAGATAATTTAAGGTAATCACCAAAATCTTAAGCAAAATAAAAAATAAAGAATAAATTACATGTCGTTGTGGTGGAAACTAAGGCTCAAGTCAAGTCCCATTTGAGGACGCTGACTGGACTGAGTAGGGAGGAGTTCCTGGGAAAGATTATACACAGCAGCGTGGGAAACGGTATTGTTTCGTGTCTGATTCTGCGTTGCCTCTCCTTTTTCACAACATATACTTGTAGCTTTCTTAGTATTACATAATGACGTACAGTTTCTAGGACGTTCAAAAATCCTTTCAATATGTCATCATCAACAATTAAAAACACTGTATAACCAACATTTTCTTGTGAACTAAAGAAATCTGGATTTGCCCGACAAAAGATAACTTATAATCATTTTTATTAATTTTCATCTTTTTAAAAATTTTATTACAAAACATGCCATAAGAAATATCAACAAGTAACTTCATATTGCACTTTAAAAAACAACTATAATGAATGAAATTATTCTTCTCAACAATTTCTCCATCCCAAAAAAGTGAAACTGTAATTTTGTTGACAAACGATATTTTATTTTTTTTTTGGAAAAAATACACAAGAAAAAAAAAATTATTAGCAAAAATAATATTTTTGAACTTGAGTTTATGTTGAAAATCGACGAACATGTTTATAAAATTCATAAGTGATATAATGGTTGGAACAGCTATTCTCGTGACCGTAAAAAATGCACCTCATGATTATAAATCACGAGGTACCTGTAAAAAGTATACCCCGCAGTTTATAATCGCGAAGTATTCAGTATTAAATACTGCCGAGATAGTAAATTCATCAAACAATTAAAAGTAAACCTCGTGAATAATAATCACGAGGTGCCTAATTTTGTTCCACTTAAACTTAGTTGTCTATTTAGTTATTTTTTAAGTTAGGTGAGGCATTTCGATTCCAACTTGTGGTCTTTAGCAATAGAAGTAACCGTAGTAATTCATATTTTTATGCGACAATTTATTATATAAACGGGTGATTTCATGATTTGTTTATTAAATCGCCAGATACTTCCTAATCTTATTTGATTGAGATTTCACATCATTTCTCATCAACAAAATAAAAATATAATATACCGCATATAAAAGAAAAAGAAGATAAGGCCAATATCAAAAATAATATTGAGGTCCTCCCTGCGATAGTAGAAGTTAGTATTAGTGTGTGATTAACAAGTAAAAATAATTTGTGCAGATATTCAAATAAGACTGCATATAAAAAAATCCCTAAAGTCTCTAAAAAAGCTTGCTTGATTTGACCAAACCACATGGCATGTTGTGATTAATTAGAATAATGATTAGAGAAATTAAGCTAGGATGATTAATATGATTGTCACATTAATGATCCAAAATTCCTAGTAGAGCCCACATAAGCCACACAAGCAAGCAAAGTTGGATGACATTTTCCCAATTCCATACAAATTAAACTTTTTTTTAAATTTTATTTTAATAATCTATGATGGCGATATTCCTATATACAATAATACTACATTAATTTGTAATGAAAGAAAACTGGTTTTCTTTGGCCAAAACAATTATTCATATCTTACCAAGACAATATTCCAATGTCTGCTTTTTTTTTTATCTCTCTTTTATATTATCGATAAGGACAAAAACAAGAACATTTTAATACATTTTTAAGTTGAGGATCTATCAAAAAATAATCTCTGGTATGGTTTGTTTACGCATTTTCTTTTCAAATTCTATTTGTGAGATTACACTGGTACTTAAATATGTTTGCGCCAATTTAGAAGCAAACAATTCGAAACAGAACATTACATGTTATGTTTGGGATAGTGAAAAAAGAAATGCAATAAATTGAATAAGAGCTACCCAGAAAAGAGAAAGGAGAAGAAAAGGACGGACCACATGTTTGACATTTGTGTGTGAAAGACAATAGACGTGTGATGACTTTTGTCTAAAGGAGAAAATGAGCTTTCACTTGAAAGTGGAGACCAAAGGTATCTCTAATTCACATAGGGAACAAACATCTTCGTGAAGTACATAAGTGATAACAAGTTTAATTTTGTAAAATGACTCTTTAAAAACAAAGATTATAAAATTCAATAGGCTGAAACGGACAATATCTCACAATTCTTAAAATAGATTGATTAATGGATAAATTTCACAATGGTTACCTATCATTTGTTTTCACAAAAATCATTTAATTATCTTTTCTAATATAGTTTTTTTAAAAAAAATTTTATCCCATGTCTGGTACTCACATTGGAGCCCGATTAAATTTGAATTCGCGCTAGATAGTCTCATATTGGGGATAAAGCACAGCGTAACAAAGACGACTGTACTCAAGAGGGTTTGATCCACAGACCTCTTGATTAATATAAATATAAAACTTATTAAACTTTGAGATACTAACTAAAAAGTCACAAAGTTTGAAAAGGCTAAACTCTTCGATGCTAATTCTTTGTCTAAAGGAAAAATTCAAGTAAAAAGGCTTTGACTCGGCCCGCCCAACCCCGCCTCCCAAAACTCAGAACTCAAACCTATATGAAAAAACATAAAATATTAAGCTAACGGTCCATATTATCATTTTTCAGTTCTATATGAGGAAAAGCAAGGTTGTTCTGTTATTTTTTGTTTTAAAAAAAAAATATTTCTTGCTTTCTTCATATGGATATGAGTTTTGAGTTTCGGGTCGGATCGAATCTTTTTAATTGAAGTTTTATTTTTTAGTTTTGTTAAAACGAATAACATCAAAGAGTTTCACATTGGATTTGTGATTTGTTAGCATCTCATAGATTAATGTGAGTGGGAAAGCTAAAGTTTTTGTATAAATGCATAGAAGAATGATTTCTTCTTGGGATATTTCGTCCTTTTCTTTTTGTCCAAAGGGAGAAAATACTCCATTTGTGACAAAAGTGGGTATGTGAATCTTCACCTTGTCGACGAAGGTTGGTTATTAATCAAAATCAAAACAAAATAGAGAAAATCATGATGGAAAAGCGTGAGAAGAAAGAGAAAGTCTAGATATGCAAAATAGAGACTCCCTAGAAGATGATATTCTTTGTTTTAGGTCTTATTAAAATCAAACTAAACAAAATATAATATACATTTATCAATTTTTTAGTTCAATTTGATTCGATTTTTCAGTTATTAAACATATTAGAGTAACACTTTTGAACAAGCTAACTTAGATTTGTATGTGTGGGTGAACCTTTCCTTCTATGTAATTATGAACAAAACACAACACGCACACGGAGAAATGCTATTGGAAAGTAATGTAATCTACCTTCTTTGCACCACACTTGTGAAATTTCTTATTTATTTTCCTTTTATATGTAGTTACCACCCTTGAGCACTACCTCTCATACAATGACACTACTTTTTAAGGACACATATATGGACAACTTGATGAGTATTGCACCAGTGGAACTCTACACTTTGATCATTTCCAATTGATATAACCACTTGTCCAGAAGAAGAAAAAAAAAAAAAAAGCATAGCAGAAACTCAACAGCAAATTTTCTTCATTTAGGTTTTAATAAGATAAAGTTAAGCACCAGCAGTAAAGATGAGCCGGGGACGGGGTTAGTACATGGTTCTTTCAGGCATAAATGAAGAAAAGAAAAACAGAATACAAAATCTAATGCTAGATAAACCAGACAAATATCTTTTGAGACACCAATAGGATATTTTACACTGAACATAAAACATGTGCTCCAAAAGGAACCATGGGTGGAACATATTACTTCCAGAGCTTAACAAACTTGTCATGACTAGCTGAAGCAACCAAACCGGCGACTGTTGATACAGCCAAGGAAGCAATTAATCCTTCATGAGCAGTGAGGGTCATTGTCTTGTTCTCGTTCATGTTCCACAGCTCCAAAGACTGCGAAACGCAATTCATGCATTAGAATTTGTGAATCTATAGATCTAGTGGATTGAAAAATAGCCTCAGTTGAACCATGGGGACCACGACTCTAATCCCACCCAGTTAAGAGGAATGTCTCTTCATCTGTCTAAGTCTTCGTGGACACAGTTATTTGGAACTCTTATACTAATGGAGGGTAGCAGGTATCCTGTGGAAAAGTTGGGGTGCGCACAAGCAGCCACCGATGTCGTCGTTATAAAAGTAAATCACCTCACTTATTTATTATCCTTGGGGGGAGGGCGAACACACAACATATGAAACGAAATTTGGGAATTTGGTATTCTGGAGTCAACTGAGTATTAGAAAATCTATTTTAGATTATGAAATTGATACGCAGAGGCTTGAGATTAAAAAGTTCACATAAAAGTGAAGATATTCACATATATTATCTTACAATATTTAGTCATAGGAAGAAAGAAAGAAGATGTTGACATAGTAAAGGTGCAACAGGAAGTTCATTGTTTTCCAAGAAAGAATTATATCATGAAACAACATTTCATGGTACAGTTTTAAATATTAAGTGTTCCACCAAGACTAGTCTTTAGCATTATTTTTTCCCTTTTTACCAGAAGATACACATCACAAAAATAAACTGCTGTGTGTACATAATCTGCTAGATGTACCAAAAAAACAATGTACAAGACTTGCCTGGTAACAGCCGATAACAAGCAATGATGAATATGTAGGGTGGAAAACACATGAATGGAACTTGTTGCCATTTGAACTAAGCTCATGTAGACAGTCCCCTTCACTACCCGACCTCAAGGTCCAAACCCTGACAGAGTCTTCACTAACAGATGCTAGGAGCTCGCCTGAGGGGTCCCAGCAGACTGAATGAATTGGTTTCGTGTGGCCCTTCAGAAACAATAGAAATATGTCAGGCACACCGCATACTGGAAATACACGAGCTAGAAAGAAATATACAACAGCTATCAGTGCATGTAAACAGCTTTGAAGAAAATCAATATTTATACAAAATTCTCTCATCTACTATGTTTACCTCCTCTATCTCTCCTCAGCTCTTTCAGGTGGCAAGTACAAGGTGCCTATTCTCATTAACTGTGTGAAAATTCTAAACTCTATAAAAAGCTAGATATAAGGCGATCGTAACTAGTGAAACAGAAGTCTTACTGCAATTAAAAGAACTATCTGCAAAAACTCGTTTTCTCATGCGACACGGAAAATTATTCGGCATAATCCCATTTCCATCAAGAGTAATATTGGGAATATGGTACTAGTGATAAGCAATTAATAAATGATTTACTATATTATGTTTCTTTTAAATATCCTAGTTATTTTCCAAGTTGCTGAGATGGATTAGCATCTTTCAACTTCCAAAAGAAGTTGGTGAAACACTAAAATATAACAAAGTTAATAACTTAAGTTGTACCAGTGTGCCAATAAGGAACACCAACCTTTAATGAATGCCGACAAGCTTGTGTCTCCAAATCAAGTATCGATACAACGTTCTCGGCAGCAGCTGCAAGATATCTACCAATGCGGGGCTGGAATCTCACCTGAGCCGTTCCACCCTACTCGAGATATGAAATAACATTCAGACGAGATAGAGGATCATATAAATGTGTATCAGTGTCCCCAATCCCCCCGTGCTAATGCACATATAGTAGTCGACCAAGAATTTTACCTTGAACACTCTTGTGCAGCTACCATTGTTAATACTCCAGTACCTTATTTCACCATCACCATCACAAGAACAGATGAGATCTTCTTTATTAGGATGGAAGTCAAGTGACATTACACCAGCTGAATGCCCAGTGAAAGTCCGAAGTGAGTAGCCCGGCTACAAATAATTACAGAGTAGGTTAGGAAAACTTCAAGAAGAACAAACAAGATAAATCTTTCTGCTTCTTTTCTTCTTTGGTCATTTAAGTAACTGCACCATGATCCTCTTAAAGATGTTCAGTGATGCCATTTTACCACAACCTCTCCTCGTAACCATTTAAATGAATTTACATTGACAAAATTACAGTTACCAAGGTCTTCCACCCATTATAAAGAAGCCAACTTTGGTTTCGTTCAACGTCTGACATGGATACGGCCTCAAAAGTAACGTAAATATCATACATCCACTCTTGATCCATAATCTAATTTAATCTAGTGGATTCCATCAATTTTAGTTATATATTAAAATCAGATAAAAATATTGATGAACAAAATCTCATAGGACAAGCTGAATATTCTAGAAATTCGAAGATAATCTTATGTTATGTTCTGTTTAATTTACCAATACCTTTGATATGTTATATAGGAGAGATATCAAACTGGCACAGCCTAGAAGCACTAAAGACATATATCTCTCCTATATAACATATCAAAGGTGTTCGTAACTTAAAACAGAAAGAGATATCTAGCACACTCAAGGAAACAACTTGGATGAAAAATTCTTAATTTAAAAAGTAAAAAGATGCTAATAATGAGAAATAAACTATCGAACATTATAGATGGTGTTGACTAACATTGTCAGCATCCCAAACCCTGACAGTCTTGTCAAAAGAAGATGTTGCAAGTCTTGCCATGCTTGGGCTAAAACGAACATCAGTAATGAGTGACGAGTGCTCCTCAAGTGTTGTTTTTTGCTTTAAGGTGTCAGTATACCATAAAACAGCCTGAAATAAAAGACGGACAATAAGTAGTATAAGTTATGCATTAAGAAACAGGATCATGGCATTAAGCACCATAACAATACGGCATTGTCATGGCAAAATTTTTGATACTTCTACTCTAACCTTTTTGTCATGGCCACCACTAGCTAGCAGTTTTCCATCAGAGGAGAAGTGACAACAAACAACTTTACTGACACTAGCCCGAACAGAGTTCACTTCATTAAATGTGAAGCCTGTAATCAAAGGTTATTCTAGTAAGAATATGCCTCAATTCGTAACTCTAGATAAACCAGGCAGCCAACACATTTTCAAGTTGACAAATTATACACAGATTTAGTGTACGACATTCATAGTTTTTGCTAATAAGAAGCACCATAAATTAACTGAAAAATACAATCTTAACAACCAGCATCCAGAACTGCAAAAAAACAATTTCATAAACCGGCATGATGAGTTAAGTCGCATATCGGTTGAGGGAATGGGTTGTGGTCTCAAATCTAGGGCAATGCTCCCCTTAGGAGCTCGATTAGGCACAAGATCCATTTCTTTAACATGGAATCAGAGCCAGCTATCCTGTTGTTGTGTTTCTAAATGTTGGGTCCCCTGTAATGCTATCCATGCTCGAGTTGGCCAGTCCTTGGTGTGCAGGGAGTGTTAAGTCCAATATTGGTTGAGGGGATGGATTGTGGTCTCTTTCTATGGTCTTGCGCAATCCTAGCTTTGGGAGTTGAGTTAGGCCCAAGATCCTTTTTTTAACATGAACCATAGACATTCTTCTTCCTTTACGTTACATTCTTTTTTATGTGGGGGGCAGACACTAGGCTGAAATAGAGGCATCCAACAGAAATCGAAGTATCACATAGTAGGTTAAGATTTGGGTTAGATATTGAAAGGATTACAGCAGTTACTGAGTAGTTATCAGATCTTCCCAGTATAACTTTATGATAACAATTAAAACACAAAAGGAGGAGGCGTCATATACAACTGATAAGATTCAGGAGAATATATTAAAAGGGTGTTTGGATTGCCTTTTTAAAAGTAGTTTATAAGCTAAGAGCTAAATCTAGGATTTCTCGTTTTTTGGCTTTTAGCTTATTTTTACCATTTTGACTTAAAATAAAGTGCTTATAAGCACTTTTAAATTTTACCCAAACACTTCAAAAGTGCTTAAGAGCTATATTAGCTTAAAAGCACTTAAAATAAGACAATCCAAACAGGCTCTAAGTCAGGATAACAAGTACACCTACTAACCTTTACTAACATCCATACCACGACCAACTGCATCTCGAGGGTCCGCCTCGTCGTGAGATAAAAACGACTCAACGTTATCATCAAGAGAACCATCATCCACAAAACGATCCATATCAGCCTGCACAATATCTTTGTCATCCCACTGCCAAAATTACATTCAATGAGGACTGGGAC
Source organism: Withania somnifera (assembly GCA_039654485.1). NCBI lineage: Eukaryota > Viridiplantae > Streptophyta > Magnoliopsida > Solanales > Solanaceae > Withania > Withania somnifera. Next base: position 11,310,206 of record JBDJHY010000097.1, on the reverse strand, counting down.
AACCCATTAAGATGTCATCCATTGGCACAAAATAAAGTACTTCGATTACCAATTGATTTGATGGTGACGTAAGAGTGCCACTATTATCTGCTCCAAACATCAGCAATGGTTTTGAAGAACTTCCAGTATGTTGTAAGGCAGGCATTGAAATCACATCTCCAGGCGTGTGAGTTGATGGTGTTGA
>JBDJHY010000097.1:11271472-11285490 GCA_039654485.1 Withania somnifera | reverse complement strand
TGCCCTAGCCGTATTAGCTTTGATACCATGTAACAATAATAAAAACCCCACTCTTATTATTCCATGATACTACAATACATAATGTTTACAATATACAACCTAATGGGCTTTGAGGTAAAGGGCTCAATTAAAGTCTAGTACCCTAAGTAATACATACACACCCTAAGTAATACATACTACATGGTAGTCCAATAACAATGTTAACGCATAAAAAACATAGACCTATTTAAGGTCATTACATCAGATTCCTTCCTTCATTCCAACGAAACTTCGTCAAAACACAAAATAAAATCTTCAGTCAACAACAACACCATAACTACCCCGACCACAAAAAAATTCATCCCCAAACTCGATCTGATCATCATGACCAACAGACCTCTTCCCCGTCATTCATAACTCACTAAATCGAAAAACTCCATCTCCATTCAACGTTCAATCGGGATTGAATAATTTTGCAGTATTGTTGGCTGGAAAAGGGTGAGATGATAGTGGTGAAACTGCTTTAGTGGTGACGGGATCTTCAAACGGATTTCGGTGACAATGGATTGGAGGATTATAATATATAGGTTGTCGGAGGATTGTTGTGTATAAGTGGCCGGAGGGTTGTAGTATATAATTGATTCTATCTTTAAACGGATTTCGGTGGCAATAGGTTGGAGGATTGTTGTATATAGGTGGTCGGAGGGTTGTATATAAGTGGTTGAAGGGTTGTCGTATATAGATGGTTGGAGGATCGTATATAAGTGGCCGGAGGTTATTGTATAAAGATGGTCAGAGAGTTGTATATAAGTGGTTGGATCTTCGAACTAATTTCGGAGGCATTGAATTGGAGAATTGTTGTATATAGGTGGTCGGAGGGTTGTATATAGGTGGTTGTAGGGTTGTTGTATATGGGTGGTCGGAGGGTCATATATAAGTGGCCAGAGGGCTGTTGCAGTTATATTCATAACACATGAATACTGTTGTATTTATTGATGCAGTTCTATTTATAAATGCTATTGTATATAGATTGTACATATAATATATTTGTATGTTGAATTCAGTAGGAAAATATTTGATTTTTAATTTGTATATAGTGCAATTGTATATTCTGAACTTGTATATGACAAATATATTAGCTATTTCGACATACATATACAACTAAATATGTATGTTACAAATATTACTTATACATATACAAATAAATGATCTCTATTGGCATTAAGTTTTAGTTGTATATGAAAAAATAACTGAAAAATCTGCATATACAAATCTTACTTACAAATCTACAGTTGTATACATTTTAAAAAAATACATACACATTTAAAAAGAATCATAAATAAATAGTGTGCATGTATTTGTAGTATAGGTGCTAATAACCAAATACACAACTGAAACTTTGATAGTTTTATAATTATATATAATACAATCGAAAGTTTACTATCTTTTGCGATTATAAAAGTTTTATTAAAGAAGTGTAATTATAAATTATAAATTTATCATTTTTCAACTTTTGAAAAAAAAAAAAAAAAACTTGCACGGTCTTGGCCAATGTGTAAATAATTACTAGAAAATATATATATGCATTAACTGATTTTTTTAGCTAAATAAAAAAGGTGTCCCTCTTTCTCATGAAATCTACATAGATATACAAGAGAAGGTGGACCCAATATCATCAAACAAGAAAATGTAGCAAAAGATTCTACAGAATTTCTCTTTAATTATGATATATATTAATCTAGTATATGGCAATCTAGTAGGTGTGGACCATTTCTTGAACTATCAACTATCATTCTCAAGAGCTACATACTATTGAGAGAGGAACATAACAAGAAGGACACAAAGCATAAAACAAAAGAGCACGAACTATAATTTCGAGAATTAGGGACACATAAGTATTGAAACATCGATTTGTCGTCTGCAAACAAAATAATGATATATAATATTCATGCATGCCGATTTGCTTATTGAAATTACAGTATAGTATATATAGTTGCCAGAGTGTGGACCTTCAATTCCCATGAACTATATTTGTCACCTCTCTGAGGCACCACAGCTAGCTTGAATTAGAACGTAACGACAAAAAAGTACTATAATGAAAGACCACGTATATTTTATTAGTGAGAAAGTATTAATTATAAGTTTAAATTTTATACTTTAAAGTCACTTTAAATTTAACGTTAAACTTATAATTTTTATTATTGACCTTTAAACATTTATAATTTAAATATTTATTGAAATTTAATATTTATTAAACAAATTCAAACATATTAAATTAAATATTGAAAGACTCTAAGACATAAAATGACAATAAAAGAGCGGTTAGATTATTTTTTTTTTTAAAAAAATGGCTAAAAAGTTACAAAATGCTAATTAGTATTAAATATTAATTAATTAATATATTTGTTAGTTAATAATTAATAATTAATAAATTTGTTAGTTAATAAATTAAGTTAATAACTAACAAATTTGTTAGTTATTAGTTATAGCCATTATTGGTTGAGATTAATTAGTAAATTTGTTAATTAATATTAATTAAAAAAACCACCAAAAAGAAAAAAAATATATTGATAACGGAACAGGTTCTTACTGATAACTAACAAAATCGGTTCTACCGATTAAAAAATTAAGTTTCGTTCCGTTATTTATGTCTTAAGTTCCGATCCCTATTGGTATCAAACCGATAACGAAATCGGTAACGCTGCCAGCCATAAATAGTAATATAAAAAATCTTTTATTTATATTTATAATAGATACATTGTTGCATGTCAAGTAGCTAGGCATGGCAGAAGAGTGGGTATATATGGCAGTAAGGTTTGGTATGCATGGCAAGTATGCCAAACAATACGACTTTGAAATTCCAATTACTAGCTATTTGCAGACTACATATTGGACGTAACTAGTCCAGAAAATCCCAGTCCTCAGTCCTCACAATTGTCTCTTGTAATAGACAAGAGCTTTGTACCAGTCCTCCAATAGCTTTGGTTTATTAAACCTTGTAATTGTTTTAAAAATTAAATATACAAAACAGTTTAGAAACATAATAAATAACAATAAAAATAACCTACAAAAGCCATGCCATGACAACAACTAATATGATTATAATACTTTCACCTAATATTTATTATTTAAGTGCTAATTTTAAGAAAATATTTAAAACTCTTCTTCTAATTTCTTAAGTTTTGCATCAAATTAAAACTAAACAAACAAATTAAAATAAAAAAAGTATTAAATTCCTTTGCACTTGAAATGTATTAATTATAAAATATATATAATTCAAATCCGCAATCTCAAATCAATTTAGGAAATTCTAAATGTATATTTCCGATCTATAAATAAAAATATTTTAAGAACTTTGTCAAAACATCACAGAAAGAGAGAAAACCCATCACCGGAAGAAGGTAAACGTCAAGTCTGAATAGCAGCTTAATTAGAATCCCTCTCCCATCATTTTGCTTAGTATCTGGTTGTTGTATTAAGGATTCATTAAATTTAAATTAGTTATTATAGGGTTTATTTTATGAGGTTGATAGAATATTTTTTTTATTTTTCTATTTTAAGAAGTGAAATCAGAGATCAAATTGAAGAATATTAATTAGGGCAGCCCAATTCATGTTGCTATTTCACACTGACAGTAGCTGATTATTGAGACAATGATGGGACTCTGACAATCTCTATTGTACGAATTTGACGACTGCTTATACACATAATATATATGTACTGTTAATCCTTACACTTACATTACTGAAATTTCCACATACTACTATTCTCTCTCACATGCAGCATGTGAACTTCAACCAATATTGACGAACCTCTGCATATATTCCGATGCCTTTCTCGATATAGTAACACCAAATTCCTACGCAATCACATAGTTATTTACACTTGCAATAATAAAAAGTATCACATAAATATTAGAAAAAAAGAAGAAGGAAGAATTAACTAGGCAACAGCACATTAAAAAAATAAAATTTCATACTCAATATTATCAGAAAATGCCAATGTTTTCTCGTACTGATCATGGAAAATTCAAATTAAATGAAACGATGCATGTACGTGTGCCTTTCTCTGTTAGTTAGTACTGACTTGTTGCGTCATTCTTTTAATTTTTCTAAAGTATATGTTGTCCTTCTTCTTCTTCTTCATTCTGTCGTCTGTCATGTTATATATCAGACAGATACGTTACACTATAATGCATGCATGATTCATGAAGAAGAGCAATCTCCTCTGGATATATTTGTGCAGAGTATCGTCTGTTGTGTCATAAACAACTGATACATATATATTATTTATTTCTATCTTACTAATTCCACTCTTTTTATTCCCATCCAATTCTAACCTTTTAATAAAAATAAAAGAATCAGTTTCCAACGCAAACTCCAATGTGATCTTAAATTGCTAACATTACACCGTCATACACTTTTTTATTTGACATTTTCCCTTTATTTAGAGGTGATTTGACTGAGTTTTTAAATTACATTTGGATTAAATTCATTTAACAATTTTTGTGGTCTTATTATTTAAAATGTATAAGATGTATTTAAAATATTTTTTAATTTTATGGTCTTAATTAACATGTTACTTGAAAAATTAAAATTAAAATTAATATAAAGAGATATTATTTTTAAAATAGGCTAAAAAGAAAAGTAATACAAATAAGTTGAAAGGGAAGGAGTATATATTCATAATTTGTGAATTTTTTTAACATATACCCTATGACTTTGAATCAAAATTACCTAGTAGGTACAGATTTGATATGAAAATCATACTTTTTGCAAAGAATTTTTTAAAATTAATGTACTTTCCTAAATTTAAAAACTAACAAAACCATCCAATTTGACTATTTTATTTGAAACATTCAATAAAATCTACTTTAAAAGATTAATATTTCATGTAGTAATCCGTGTAGGCAAAAAGGAATAAGAAGAAGATTGGAAAGAAATTGTACTAGAAAAAGCAAATTTAAGGCGTTACTTTACTTTATAGAGTGTTGGAAGAAAAGTTCATTTACATCCTCTAGCATTTAGCTAGTACTACTTCTTTTTCTCATTTTCAGCACTATAACTATAACAAAGATTTGAAAACAGCTTTTTCTTCCATCTTTTATGTATATACCTTCTGTTATGCCCCTTTTTGCAATCTTCAGTTCAGCAGTGATCAAAAAGAAAAAAAGAGGTTGCTAGCTACATATTTACTATGTTACAAAATGTACTAATTAAGACATTGCCATTTCTTCAAGTAAACTGTCAAACTAATCAAAAACATGGCTCCTCCATTATGTTAAAAACTTAGTAACAGGATGATACTTGTAGAGGTGCAATTATGTCTCATCTCATTCAAAGTTTCATTATGTAATTCTGGTGTATAGACTTAATTATTTTTCATGCATAATTATCTCTTTTTTGGGACAACCGTTGGTAAATGACCATTTTATTTTTATTTTTTTTATTTCTCTTACGACTTATTAACCTTTTAGCTTATCACAGTCTAAAAATTTCTTTTAGCTTTCCAGTTAATATTAGTCCCTCTCAGTCTATCCTGGCTAAGATACCCTTACCTTTGTATTATGTTTCTTTAAAAGATTTGATGGTCCACTACGAGGATTTCGTTTCACTACAATTAAAAGATGGCATAAACTTTCACCAATTGAAGTTGAATAGGATAGCGGTTCATTTCTCACTTAAGATTAAAATCTTGACGCACGCCATATCAGATATATTAATTATGAAATTACGTCCAATCCTTCACAACAATTGTCTACGATGATACTCTCTCTGCTCACTTTAATATATCCAGTATGCTAAAATTAATTTTTCAAATTTACTTGTACGTTTTAGAATATTAAGAGAAAAACAATATCTTTTTCATAATTTAACCCTTAATATTAACTACTTGTGCCCCAAATCATTTTCAAAGACTTTTTAAAGCCACTCCCTCCATTCACTTTTATGTCTACAATAAACTTTGCACACCAATTAAAAAATAATAATGAAAGGTATATTTACCATATTAATTGGTGTACAATCTTAATGGACTTGAAAAATGATTAGGCATAAATAATTAATGTAATATGCTAAAGTGGTCAAATAAAGGTAAAATTTATTTTTAAAGTGAAAGTAGAAAATAATAATCATGGATATTACGGTGCAATATGCACTCCATCTGTCAGTAGTTTTTAATTTAATGGTGAATAAATAAAAGTGAATGAAGTATACTCTTATCCTGATTGAAATTATTTACATGTTGTCCATTTATTTAGTTAACATATGCCAAGTCAATAATTAGTCATACCCTCCAACAAAATATGATGTTTTATTTATTTATTTTTGGTTAAAATATGATGGAATGTCGGAGAAGAGGGAAGCCATGAAGAAAGTGTCCTTTTTCCCCCCACGAATATACATACTGTTAGGTAAGTGAAGGCGCAGCTTCAAAAGCTACATACCACTGGAACAAAATAACAAATTAGTGGTCCCAAATTTCCCAAAAATACCCCTGGTTAAAATTTCAGAAGAATACAGCAAAAAAGATTCTTCAGAAGAGAGTTTCTTTCTCCTTATATATTAATCTATAGTTATATATAGCCGTTGCAGTAATGCCTATCTAAGCTAATAGCTAGCTGGGGACGTTTTCATGAACTATCATTTTCTCAGTCATCACACTTCATTTGAACTAATCTTACAAATCAAAGGACCACAAATTCAAAAAATATGTAGAAATTATGTGAACAAATAGGATAAACTCAACAACAAACATGATTCCACAAGTGAAATATGGGGTTATAATGGGCTATACACAAACCTTATCAATCTTTATTTGTGTGGGTAGCTAGTATAATATTTCCGATAAAACCGAGTGGCGAAATTAAAGGCTTGAACCAATCTTAAAATGGAGTCAAAGAGGCTAATACATTGACAGTTTGCTCTGAGCATCGTAACCAGATCTCTCACACAGGTATATATCCATCATAGATTGCATGGGAGAAATGAATTGAACGACAGTAGTTTGACAGTAATGTTTGCATGCATGTGCAGTCATGCCAATCTATACTTTGAAATTTCTAACACTATTTTGCAGTCTATGTTTGAGGTTATATTCCAGCAATCCCAGTCCCACCTTATTTGTCTCTAGTAATAGATACAGACCTGCACCTTCACATTTCATTTATTGTGACCAAAATTTGACATGTGCAATCATCGAGCATGCTTAGGTAAATCAATTGAATGCAACATTTTCAGATACTATAATTGGAGAAAAATATTGAGAAGTTTTATAAATACTCCTATATAATATTGAAAGAAACGATATTTCAAATAATTCAGAATCTTGAACAACAAAATGTTGCTTGTTACAAATAGGTAAACATGTATTATGTTGAAAATGATATTTTACAACTTTTTTAAGACTTACGTCTAATAACCCCACGGTTTGGGTATCAACATTATTTCACTACTTAATTGAAAAGTCTTTCAAGTGAAATAAAAGCACTTTAATTTATTCACTCACAAACTTTTAATTTGTACTTTCAAGTTCAATTTTTCAATTTCAACTAAATATCGTTGTTAATTAATTAAAAGGAGGTGGACGATTCATTTTGCTACTCGTATATCCAAGTAGGACCGTATTCGATGGGGAATTTAAGATACGAAGATATGTGAATTATCAACTAAGAGAAGACAATTCAAGAGAATTATAGGAGATGAGAAGTGAAGAAAGAGCTGCTAATTGAATCCACGATTAACCACAAGTGAAAACGACTTGAATTCAATGAGTGAGAAACTCAAATAAAATATACAAACATGTAACTCAATATGAATCAAGGTAACGAGTTCTAAATCAATAATGAAAATCCGTTCAATCACTAGAGAAAATCCACTCAATCACTAGATATGTGTTGAAAGTCTAGACGAACGTCATATTCAAATAGAGTAGAGTATACGTACAGTTCCATGTTAGCAGCAACTTGATAGTACTAGTTTGAAAGATGCACACTTTGGAGTTTGCGTTGTGATTAAATGCAATGAATGAAAAGAAAGAAAGATTGAAATAAATCCATCAGTTCCTATTTGAGCCAGCATCAAAATTTAACTTTTATGAATTTTGAATTTTAGTACGATAACTCTAAATGCTATTAATTGAATTTTAAATATAATATATGTATATATTTAATAAATCTTTTAACATAAATATATATTTTAAAGAAAAATTATTGTGTTATGTTGAACCTGAAGTGAAGCTTCTGCCTCTGCTGCTGCTGGACTTCCCATGACATAATAATATATAGTTGTAGCTGATAGAAGATAATTCGTTTTATTTTTAACTGTTATTTTAGCTCAAAAACTAATTATTTCGAATTAATTATCACTCTAGGAATTTAAGATTAATGTTAACAATTATTTTCAATTAAAATCCCAAACATTAATAAAAAAAAGTTCTTTTTAATATTGCTCTACTCTTTAAAAATATCTAATAAGAACTCCATGTTCACTCCTACTTAATTATTGGACTCCAATTTCAATATTAGTCACCTCTATATTTTATTACATTTGATCATTTTACTCATTCATTTTTTATTTTGACATAATTTTAAAAAGTAATTAATAAAATTATAAATTTGGTATACAATTTATCATTTTTTTTAATATAACTAATTTAATATTTTTAAAAAATATTTTTTTTGATGATAAGAACTAATTAAAAATTATATGATAAATTATTTTTTAAATTAAAAAAATATAAATATATATTTTTAATGTAATGAATAAATAAAAGTAAAGGCAAAAGAGTAGGGGTAGAATTGAACAGTGACTAGTGAGTGAATAGAATTTTAATGACGTAAGAAGAAGTCAGTGAAGACAGAGAGGAGAGGCGTGCATGAGAGAAACTGAGAAGGAAAGTGTGTGAATTGGAATTTGCATTTCGTTTGAATTAATTTACCTGCCAATTCTGCAACAAACCTCTTTTAACTCTTCCTCTCCACTTTTTCTTCATCTCTTTTCTCATTAATAATGGCCGCAAATTTTGCCTAAATATGTGATTTTAAATTAATAGTTTATGTTCCTAAATACGGGGGATGATTGATGATGCTTATCACTCCCATACATTAGACACCATTTGGACCGGAGAGTAGCACAATCATGGACCGAGATATATTCACAATCCCTACATATATAGCCTAGTGATCCCATTTTCAACCTAACTCTTAAAAGAATAAAGGATTGTCCAATTCATATAACAAAATTTCAGGGTCTAAGATGGAATGATTCTCGTCATTCTCTCTCATCAAACAGGACCAAAGCATGCACAATCATGGATTTGTGCGGGTTTCAAAATCAGACCTGATCAATGAACCTGATTTCATTATCATGTTAAATATTTTTTGAACTAACTCATCCAAATCATATAAAAGGTTTCAGGATCTTTGTCCCGATACTACATGGGATTATTCTATTCAAAATTCATATGATATGTGCTAAATTCATAAAGCTTTGATATAATTATTGTAATGAATGAGGATGTGGTCAATTTATAACTATGTTAGTGTAAGGCAGCAGGTATATAGTGTAAAATATATATATATTATATAATGTCAGAGGTCCATCATTGTCTCAATAATCAGCGTGCATACGAGGGATACTACTACTAGTACAACAAGAAATGAAAAGAGAAGCTATGTATGTACTCATCACTGACCACGTTTGCCTCACCCTAAGCTACCTATTCTAATTTATTTCCCTCACACTAGCTAGCTTAGGTTGCATCTTGTAGAGTTGGGTTAATTTTTCTCTGGCCTCTACTCTTACTCTGTCTTGGAGTTCTGGCATGTCGTGGGGTTTAGGTCTATTCATTTCCACGTCTACTCAAGATGCCATTAAACGGGTCGAATTATAATATAGTAGCTTGAACAAGTCTAAACATGCCTTTGATTTATATATTTCATTCAAAGTCTAATAACAGGTTATAATTCAACCAACCCAACATGATTTAATTAACATTTCGTCTTTTTCCTTGGTTGTTTTGGTGTGTGGCATGTAAAAAGAGGATTATTGTAAGGGTTGTCAGCTGTAAATCAGATAGGAACTTAGATTAGCAAAGCCAATGATAGATTTAGGATTCGAAAGTGTACTTTTGTGTAAGTACAGTTTTATGGCATCAAAAAATTGAAGTAGCATTGGTGTTTGAGACAAAGAAGTTGATCTTCAATTGAATTGAAGGAAAGATTGATGATCTCAACAACTGAAAAACCAAAAATATCTAACGGCTTTCTCCGTTTTCAGAACAATGGCTGATCTCACCTTTGACTTTTTACACTGAGTTATGGAACATCAATGAAACTTATACACATATTGGGGAGCTCGTTCCTAAAATATTTAAAGTTATTTTCTTACAATAAAAAAATCGTTTTCCTTAATTTTTATCTGATTGAAATAGCTTATTTGAAAAAATAATCTCTCTATTTTACAAAATAATAATTAAATGTACTTGCAAGATTACAACTAATGGATATGTTGTTGCAGTCTAATAATTAAAATAGTTTTTTTTTTTTCGTTGCAGACATAGAAATTTGAGTTTATGAATCTTAGATTATTAAAATTTTTGAATAGAAATTTGAGTTTATGAATCTTAGATTATTAAAAATTTTGAATAAATTATTGATACTGTGAATTCTTTGAACTCAAGTATACAATTTTGACCAAAGCTACAAGTTCCGCTCATAAATCTTTACCAGTGTTGCTGATATCAATTCTTAGAAAAATGTAGCTTCAACATTAAATACCACAATTCAGTAAATTGCATTAGGTTGAAAACAACAAAGAGACCTCTGCAAAAATTTGACTAATTTACAAAATTGACAAGAGATTAATAGATGGAAAAGAAAACGACAAGATAGAAGGAAAAAGTTTCCTCTTAGCTTGTTGAAAATATTAAAAGAGCTAAAATTATACTTTATGAAGAAAACCCCCTAACTGCTTTTTCCCAAAACTAAGGACCCTTTTTGGAAAATTTTACAAATTTTACTATCACCTAAATTCTGTAACTCAACATGCTAAAAACATATGCCTTGGCTATCAGATAGATTTCTTGTAGTACAAAAGTTTTTACAGAAGCCCTTGAATTCTCTCCATTGTTCACTAACGTCCCTGGCAATGTTTTTTGCATCACTTGCAGTCCCTAAAAGTCCTCTTCTTGTAAACCCCACTGTGTATAATCCATTCTCCCCTTTCCAACCATTAGGAAATGGCGTCTTTGGCATCCCTTGTTCTGTGAAAAAGTCACTTCCCTATAAATTAAATATTAAACAAAAATTCAGTACATTTGAAATTTTTGTCATTAAAAAATGAATAACTGCCTTAATATATCTAGAGATAATTAAATCAAGAAATAATTATTGTTTGGAGTTGAGTTTTAAATATTTCATCATTAATTTTTGAAAAAAGGAAAAGAAAAAACCTTGAATGTGATAAGACCTAAAAGTCTCAACAAATTGGTACTTTCTCTACCTCTAAAACTATAGGACATATGACACCACGCATGGTCTATAAAATGACTCTCTTTACATACATCGTTTTATCAAATATTCTTTTTAAAAGAAAGCCTTAATTAGTAATAAATACATATTATATATAGGCTAAGGGCTACATCTACCTTTATATTGTATAATCCATTCATTAAATAGGAAAAATAATTGAGACATGAGTCATCATTATTGTATTCCCAAGCTATAGGAAGTCCACAAACTATATGTTTATTTAATTTTCTTTTATGTGGGAAGGAAGATGCAGAAAAGAGATAAAATAGATTGGGGGTGGTGATAGGGAAAAGTCCAGACAAATGAGATCAGAAATTCTCTTTTTTGATTTAAGAAACGTTTTGTAGGCTTCTGCATGTGTAAGAATGAAAGTGATGTGATATTGAGAGTAAAGATAAAACTAGAAACTTTACAAGGTAAACAACAAAATAACTCATTGTCTTATTATCCCTTTAGTCATTGCTCCATGCACAAAAATTTTATTATTGAAAATAAATTTAACAAAAGTCTTTTTATTATTTATACCTTGAACCAACAAGGCACATTGCTTTTGTATCCTGTTGCTAGGATTACTAAGTCAAATTCTCCTTCTTTGCCATCTATGAACTTTGCACCTATTTTAGTAATTTCCTTCACACCTGGCACTATCTACAAGAATATACAAATAAATAAATAATCACTCATTCTACCAAGAAAAGAAAAGGGAGCAAAACTAGAAGTACCAAAGATTTAAAATATATTTTGAAAACTTACCTGAATTTTCCCAGTTCTAATCTGTGATAATGTTCCGACGTCGAGTACCGGAGTTTTTCCGGTGACATTTTTCAGTTCAAGCGGACCGGTTTTTGGTCGCCGGAGACCTAACTTGTCTGTGCTACCTAAGGTCAAGTTGGCAACTAGTAATAGGAACTTGTCAACTATTCGTAAAGGCATCCACTTGAGAAGTGCCATAGCTATTGAAAATGTAGATATCCCTAACATTTCCCTAGGTAAAATATGCACCTGCATCCCAAAAATAAAATATTAGCCAAAAGAATTAAATACAAACTTAAACACACAAACTTACCAATTTTTTCCCCCTCCAAGGAAATAAACAAAAATGGTGTAGCAACCAAGAAAAAGCATGATTCATTAGCAGCAACAGTTATGGTTGCATCGTAAATATCCCTTCTAGATTATGACCTTTTAAACTCCCTTTAAATTGGGGGTTGAAAGCAATGTATATTAGGAGCTTTCCCTTTTTTTCTTATAACTATGATTACCATGAGCAACTCCTTTTATCTCTCAGGCACATTCCGAATATCAAAAAACACCCAACTATTTTTTGAAAGAAATATAACAAAATAAAAAAAAAAGGGAAATGTATACTTACAGAATTTCTGACGACCATGTGAGGGATGGCATTATGTCTACAAAGGTCTAAGCTAACTTCCATACCAGAATTCCCACATCCAATAACCAAAACCTTTTGATTATTAAACTCAGTACCAGACTTATAAACACTTGTATGCATAACTCTTCCTTTAAACTTATCAATCCCTTGTATTTCTGGTATCACTGGCTCTGCATTTTCTCCTGTTGCAACAATCAACCACTTTGACAAATACTGAAAATCTTCCGTCTGTACTCTCCAAAACCCACTCACCTCATCAAATTCTGCAACTTTCACACCTTGCTTAAACTTAGGGGTGATACCAAAATGCTTTGCATAGGACTCCAAGTAAGAAATGAACTGATGCTTTGTAGGGTACTTTGGGAAATTTTTAGGGAAACCAAATAATGGGAGTTGACAAAATTGTTTAGGGAGATGGAGTTTAAGGCGATCATAAGTTTTGTGTTGCCATAAAGAAGCAATACAATCACTTCTTTCAAGAATGAGTGAAGGGACTCCATTTTCTTTAAGGCAAGCTGAAACTGCTAACCCAGAAGGACCTGCACCTACTATAATAGGTCCATGAACCCATAGCCATTTTGGTTGTTGATCACTTTTTTCTTCTTCTTTACAGGAACCCATGTAAAGGGGTTTTCAACAACTTTTGCTTTGCTCTCTTTAGCCTTTTGAAAAGAGTGTAAAAGTTTGAAACACTGAGAGTTCTTCCCTTCTTTTACTAGCTAGCTCTGTTTCTTTTTTACTATGAGGATTGTGTAGAGTGTAACAAGTGGGAATTTAAAGAGGAGTGAAGGGTAGGGGAGAGGGAGAGGGAGAGGGAGAGGGTGAGGGTGAGGGTGAGGGTGAGGGGGTGGGGGTTTGAGTTTCCTTTTAAGGCTTTTTTTTTTCTTGAACTCACTTGCATAGAATGAAGAGAAAAAACAGGGGAAAAAACAGAGGGGATATTAATGAGTGTTGTGTTAATGGAGGCGTGAACGTTAAGGAAAGGATTTGGCTCGCCTTCTCAAGGCTCTTTCTTCTCTCTCTCTTTCTCAGCTGCAAAGTTTTGGGGTTGTGTTACGAAAGTGTATTGAGTTTGAGGCCAATGTGAGCTTGAGAAACGAATAAGTTTAATTTTTA
>JBDJHY010000097.1:11251306-11271372 GCA_039654485.1 Withania somnifera | reverse complement strand
AATATCTCAAATTCGTAGAAGTCTTTCTACGCAATAGCATGTAATGGTTATGGCCATCTAAATCATGAATATAAATAATCTCACCTATGATGCACTTAGTGATGACCTTATTTCTTTCGGAAAAGCACATCTAAATAAAAAGGGTCAAGATGAAAATAAGAAGAAAGTAGTTGCCTCTAATCAACTGAAGAGATAAATGATGTGAAAATAACATCAAAGAATATAGATTTGCTCTTACCACTAGATATGTGGTAGATAACCATCGAAGAAACAAGTCAAATTATTCAAATGGTAGGTAAAATTCATACCATGCTAAATATAATGTAAAGTTCTATGAATATGAAAGAAATGGACACATTGAACTGATTTCCCTAAGACAAGAAGAAGATCTCACAAAGTATACTCAAGAAACAAATCATTGAGCAGTTGGAGTGACGAAGACATTTTTGAAAATGAGCTAGATGACTCTTTAAACATATACTTCATGGCCATTGAAGAAAAAAGATGTGCCACATCCTTAAGCTAGTAGGATGCTAACTCTAGTCTCTCCACCCCTCCAATCTCTATCACATCTAAAACCTTCACAACTTTGTTTATACAACTTTGAGGGTCTTTGTCAACTTTGGATGCAGTAAATTTAGGAGGATCTATCCTGATGAAGTCGTGAACCTTGGAAGCTATAGTACCCCCGGTTGGGGATGGATCATCTTCCACTTGATGATTGACTTTTTCAATGACTACCTTAAGATATTAGAGATTTCTATCTCGATTTGATTCTATGGAGTAACCTTGGTTAGCTTGGTCATTCCGAATGTGTGGGAATACATCAATTCTATTGAAGTTTTGATTACCAATGGCTATTCTTGATGTGTTGATTTTTAGTTTTGACTAAAAAAGTCATACTTTTGTTGTATTGTGGTAGTTTTATTTTGAAAAGTTCACTTGAGAAATGAAAACAGGCTTTGTAAGTTATGCTTCAGGATCTAGGTTGAGCTAGTACTTCATCCTTAACATATGTTCGAGGATGAACAAGGTTTGTAACAGTGGATGTTATAATGACCCTTAAGGTTGTTTTTTTATTTCTATGATTCGAACTATTTTCCCTTCCTGTAGTTTCAATATACTAAACTAAGTTTAATTCCATAGTTAGTTTGGGAAGAAATTAAGTTTTGACGAATCTTTTGAGAATTTTGAGTTTTGAAGCCTTAAAATAAGAAATATGAACTTTAAGGATCGTTTGGAGATTGGGACCTCAAAACAAAAATTGGTTAGTTTCATCAGCTCTGTAATATTGAGTTTGGTCTAGGCAGACCTTGTTCCATATTTTCTTCCTTTTGTTCTTGCTATGAGTGATTTGAAGGGACAAAGTTGAAGTTTAATGGAAATGGTTGATTTTGGGCAACATTAGAACTTAGAGTGCCCAAATTTAAAATTCAATGATTTTGTTCGATTTTGGAGGTGGTGTTTATCCTAGAATGAGGTCTCTTTTATATTTCTTAAGCCCCCGGGGTAATTTGGTTCTTTAGTGATTTTAGTTAAAAATGGACCCTTAGCGAGTACCGGATCAAGGAGACCTCATACGTGTGTTTTGATAGTTTCTTTGAGTTCAAAACATCAAAATTAGTATAGTTGGATATATGGGTTGTTTGCATAAGATTCCAAATGAATCTCGTTGATCCATTCTGAGCCTTAAGTTCTTGTGTATTTTTTGTCACAAAAGCTACTGTTGCCGCCTCTAGTTGTCCTCTACGTTCAGGGGATGGATTTGTGATCGCAGAGGCTTGTGCTTGTTTTGCTCCATGTTCACGGGAAGGGGGTAGTATTCATGATGGTTTAGGATCCATAAAGGGTCAATTGTATGGGAGTTAGTTGTTGGTCTTGTATCACGTTCGCGATGAATAGTACACCTGGATAGTGAACTTTACATGCCCAAACTTTTTTAGTATTTTTTTAGCTTCAGTCATTTTTTACCTATTTTGGCAATACTAAAGAAGAAGAATTCAACATTTAAAAATCGAGCAATGTTTCAAAATATGATTTCATTAATTTTCATTAACTAATTCATGATTTTAACCTTGGATTTTTAAGGTTATCAAGCCAAAAATTGGGGTTTTAACATGAACTCAAAACTAAATAATTTATAATTTATAACCATAAAATGGACTAAGGTTTTGATGAAACTTGATATTTAAGTTTTTCAACTTATGAGTAACATATCCTTGCAATAAAATTTAAATTTTGGTATTGTAAGGCCAGGGTAAAATTTTGATTAAAGTGCTAAATATAATTATATGGGTATTGATTTTTATTATTTCTTGTGTGTAATATATTTGCCAATAGAGTCTGCTCATTGGAAGCTCTAAGGAGGGGTAAGGTGTACGATTAAGAAATTCCTTCATTTCTAAGGCAAGTTAAGGTTCTTGGTTTTTATATGAAGTTTTAGGATTGAATTGCTAACTTTTTTATCATGATTTGTTACTTGATTGTTTTTTGAAATATTAGGGAAAAAATCTTCACAAATTTGTCGTACGCAGGTATATATACTATTTCTATTTATGTCAGAGGTGTCCAAAGCTAAATGGGGGTACCTTTGTGGATTAAATGACAAGACCCAATCGAGTGCTAGTGCCATGCATGTTAGATTTCAAAGAAAGGAATTATTTGATAACGTGACTTTGAATTCATGATGGTAACTTATCTCTCAATTTGGTTGATATTTCTTAATTTGATTGTGTCATGTTGGACTAGAACTATAATGGAATCTCCATAACATAACTAATGACTTGAAGTAAATTACTTTGTGAATCCCTATGGAGGATATATTGATAGGAGTGACTTAATCATTGCTTATCTCCGTGTTGAATTGTTTTCCCTTGTTGTAAACTGATTTAGTGCTTCTCTAATTGTGGTGTGGCAATGATTTGGGATGTAGGGACCCAAGGATTCTACCGAACACACATTATTAAGGTTATTCTGATGTTGGTGCCTGAGGTTTCTGCCAATTATTGAAACATAAATATAACCTAAGGTTTTCGCTGATATATAAATATAATTTGAGGGTTCTTCCAGTTATTGATGTAGTATGTTGAAGTTTTTTCTAGTCATACATCGTGTGATAGAGCAGACATATATCATTATTATTTGTGCATTGCATCGGATTCACATTGAGTTTTTGTTGATTTAATCTTTTGCCCTATTGATGACTTGAGATTATTTGGTACATATTGATAGATGGATATTATTTGATACATCTTGATGAATAGAGACTATTTTGCACATATTTATGACTTAGGGTTATCTTGAGTGCGTTGTTTACCCATTGTCTTGGACCGATATCTGATTTTATGACCGATCATTGAAATATGCAACTATAGTTTTTTGTTACTTATTTCCTTCCATTGTTATTAGACTTGTACTGTGCTTGGATGTTTCTTATAGTTGTATACAGGTTGTAGTTGTGGAGTGTGGTTAGATTCTAGGAGTTCTCGTCATCACTTAATACTTAGATCAGCTGAGGATGTTAGTGAGTACCATGGTTTTAGTATTCACTCATAGCTTTTGGAACTCTTATGCAGATTCAGGGCATTATATTTCATGACCGCATTTCCACCATTAGTCCATGCTTTACTCAAAGCATTTTAAGGTAGCATCCTCTTATCCAGCAGTCGTCGGATGGCTTATCTGATTTTCTTTATTTATATATTTTCTTGTTAGATATATTCTTAAGACTTAGACATGCTATATATTCAACCTTAGTAGCTTATAAAGTGGAAAACTGGTTTTTGGAGTTAGTTTATGGTATTTGACTTTAATTCTATCATTCCTTATTATTGTTCATTTCCACATTTAATTACCCTAGTTTTTATTTCATCGTAAGTCTTGGATAACCTATCGAGATGGAAGCTAGGTTCAATCAAGTCGGATTTTGGGTCGTGCATATTATGTGGCATAATTTATTAAGTTAAATGTCTATGAGTTTAATTTAATGTAATAAACTATTTGTCAATCCAAATTTAAAGTGAAAAGTTATGATTATTTTAGAAAGCATTGTTAGAAAGTACCAAGGGATTGCATGATGGTAAAGTGTCAGGCAACTTATTTGTATGCTTTGGGTAGTGTGCCATACTGCCCAATATGGCATGTTTGGAAGTGTGTGATGCTCGACACTTTCAAGACATGAAATATTTTTCTCTTTAACTTTTACAAGGGTATTTTGGTACTTTAACTCCCCCTCCCCCAACAAAATCATCCCAAGATCCGTACAGGATCCCCTAAATCCCTTAAAACTTAGACCCTATGTGTTTCACTTATTTTCTCTTATGGTTCAAACACTTAGAAAATCTTAAACAAATAGGGTGTTCATCCTCTAAAGCCTATGGTTTCAACCCCAAGTTCGAGAACTCAAATTCCTATAAGCTTCTCCATTCTAAAAACTCCATGAATGGGGTATATCAAATTCAAACTCCTATCTTTCAAGAAGAAAGTCTTTCTTCAAGTAATCTTCATAGATAGGTATATGGGACTTCAACATGGGTTCTCTTTCAAATACAAAAGTTTGTATTTTCAATTAAAGATGATGAGTTATGATTCTAGATTTTCCCTAATCAGCTTCATTTGATGAGTTCATCCCTTTTAGTATGTGTTATGATAATTTTTCTTATTTTAATGAGTTTTACATATTCTCCATGATTTGATTGAATAGTTCCATAAATTTATGATGATGGCTATGGTGGATCATATTTTTATACTTGAATTCATGATTAGACTTGTTAAATGTCCAAACCTCATGATTTTTTGTGGCTTTGCATAGACTTAAACCTAACTTAAAAACAACCCAGAAATGTGTTTAAGATTCCCATATTTTCAGCATCAGAAAATATTTTTGCATGATTTTAAGAGGAATCGGTGTCGGATAGACAGATAGTCTATTTGACAATCATGTTCAACTTTTGCATGGTTAGTAGGGTAATCAAATATTTCCTACTGATCATGATCATTGACGGTGTCAGGAGAAGTACGATTTTCATATTTTAGGAGTACTCCTATTATCTAGTGGATTCATGTTAAAGAACTCCAATACTAAAACTATATGCCACTGTGGGATATTTAGACTATACAAAGTTTTCCATGGTTTAGTTTTAGTGGATCCACGAGAAGAAATAGTCATGTCCTACACCTTTTTTAGGATATAAAGGAGCCTTCCAAGTGGGGTAATACGTTGGATTCCAGGGTTTATCACATGATTTTATTCTCGGTTATAGAACTTCCCATTATGTTAACTTCAGTTAATTTTACAGTATTTCAACCTCATCTAGGTTTAGATTGTCCATAGATTTTCCTAAATTATTAGTTTACTTTAATATATTAAGTTATAGTCTTTATTATCAGTTCTTCAATTAAGTTACATAATATGACAAAGTTACATCATTATGGATTTATATGCTTTATATTAGAAATGTTAAGGTCAATTCATTCTTGGTTCAGTTATTTGATAATTGTAAACTATTTCATACCGGTCTTATGTATACCTCAACATGGTCAGTTTAATCTCATGTTTAGACTAGAATATGTCATTAGTATTCGTGTTTTGCTTCAGCACGCCTAGTCAGGATATTCACAATTTAGTATACTAAAGGAAGTTAAATGTTCAGTTTAGTTACATGTTCAGTTTAGATATATATTCAGTTCACTATAGGCCTATTTATTCTTTGCATTTAATTCTTGCACATCAGTATATTCAAAGTGTTAAAAACATACTTTTTCCTACATTTTATGATACTGTAGATTCAAAAGTGTCATCCTAGTTTCACGGCTACTGGACTCAGTAAGTTCCAACCAGTTGTTGGCCAATGTTCATATTTCAAGGACATGCTTAATTATGTTTAGCTCTAATCTTTCTTATTGTACTTTTAGTTACAGTTGTTTAAAGTTAGCTGGGTGCTTACCATAGTATATGTATTAGCAGAGGCTTCATAAACAGTGAATCAAAAGTAATTATATTAGTTTTCATGTGACTTGTTTCTTTGTACAACAAGTTATTTTAATTTATAAAATAGTTGTAAAACCAAGAATTCACCCCCAGGGTGCCACAACGCATCCTTTACCACTAAGTCATGTTAGTAGCCTCGGATAAATCCCTGACTTATGCATATCTCTAAACACTCACTCATCAGTGAAACCATAGTATAATAACAATGCTTAAGCTAGTGGGACATCTCATATATAAAAGATAATATTTAAAGAATAAGAAAAATTCAAATCAAATAACAAAAAGTTAATTCTCTGAAATTCTCTAAGTACTAAAATACTAGGCTGCTAGAACAAGTCCCCAACTAGAGTTAGAAATAAATGAATGTTTGTAACAACAACTAGACTATTCTAGTAACAATAAATCAATAATAATAAAGTGTTCCTGGTCCATAGGAACTCACTAATACTTTAACATCTAAAGATAGTAGACCTGGTCAATCTGAGCATAAGGATGGTTGGCCTGACCTACCTGTGAAATCATGCAGCAAAAGAGTGTGTGGTAGGTATATCAAATATACTTAGTAAGAGAGAAGGGGACAATGATAGAAAATATCAACATGAATAATATTTTTTTGTAAATTGACCATAATTAGGCTATGCAATGCATGATCAAATTACAGTTCAAATCGGCTATTAAACAAACTTTAAGTATTACTAATAATGTAAGAAATATGTTTCCTTTCAGATCATAAGTATGAAAATTTAAATACTTGAAATCTAATCTTTTATGGGATATTCTATAATCGATATATAAGACCATCTGAGTAGACATGGTATTCATCAAACTACCATCTGAAGGGAGTTCCTTACCCCGCCCACTACCCCAGTTCCTAAAAAGTAACCTAGTGGATCCAACTAAGTTGGGTCCGTCATAATAAAGCCTTTTAGAAAGCATTTCATCCTATGATTAGCAACATAGTTATGGGATCGCATCTTTAACCTAATTTGCTCGGTACTAATACTACTACCAAAACATACACTACTCCTTTCTAGACCAGTTTAAAATAAATTTTAGTGAAAAACTTATAAAATTATCCTGCCTTAGCCTCTTTGGGAAAATTCTTGTCAATTATTCCTCAATTTAATAAAAGTATATTTAAGCCAAAACCTTAGTCAAATATCTTAGCAAAATTTCCAAATGCCAATATTTATGAATCAAGTTCATCAAATAACATGTAAAAGTTTAACCCATAAGTTCTTGAACAAGTTAAATTCCCATTATATTCAAAGTATTTGATAAAAAAGTTAAATCATGCAATGTTACTTAAAATCTAAAGAATTCAAAGTAGGATTTAAATATACAACTTAAGGATTTAGGGTTAACGAATTTGTCCAAAAATACTTCGTAAAAATATAGGGTTGGGTACAAGGGTGACAGAAAACCCTTATTCATGTGCATACCTGAAACTTGGAGAAATTTGGGCTTAGAGTTGGAGGAAAAGAATTCATTCATGACTTTGATAAAACCCTAGTTCTTGACTTCTTTGAGAGAATATATCGATGTTTTCTTTTATTTTGTATAATTGACTTTAGATGATAATAAAATAATAAGGTCTTACTCTTTTATAGTAGTGGTTATAGAGCCCAAAATGACATGGTATAATACCATTAAAGAGGTGGGGAAATGACTAAAAATTCCTTGCGAAAATGGATTAAAACTGGGCCTAGAAGGTTTCCACGATCCGTGGAACAGTGCGTGACACTGGCCCCTCTAACTTGAATAGTTGAATCATATGAGGGTCCATTCCATGTACTGTCCTTTGATCCACATTTCGTGCAATGGCTCGTAGAGTCATTCTATACTTAGGAAATTTTGAGGAAGTTATTGATCCTATTCTATGATTCAAACCAAAATCATTCCACATTCCATTGAATGGTCCGTCAATATGAGGTAGTAAGGAGTGCTACACTGGTTTGGTTCCACATTCAATCACCAACA
Organism: Withania somnifera; assembly: GCA_039654485.1. Lineage (NCBI taxonomy): Eukaryota > Viridiplantae > Streptophyta > Magnoliopsida > Solanales > Solanaceae > Withania > Withania somnifera. Next base: position 11,263,403 of record JBDJHY010000097.1, on the reverse strand, counting down.
TTAAACTCCAACTCCTTCATCCTCACACCATCATAAGATTTTTGCCAACTTTGAGAAGTCTTTAACCTTTCCCGAATAAGCTGAACCTTTTTATTAGGCTTAATCACTTTTTAGGACCTAGAAAAGCTGTCTCACCAACTTCAAACCACCAATTTGGATATCTACACCTCCTACCATATAATGTCTCAAATAGATTCATCTAGATACTAGCATGAAAAATTTTATTGTAAGCAAACTCTATAAATAAAAAGTGTTCATCCCAACTACCTTTGGAATCAAGTGTGCATATCCTTCAAATTCTAGATAGTCCGTTCAACCTAACCATCTGTTTATGGTTGAAAAGTAGTACTGAGGTGAACCTGATACCCTAACCCTTTCTTGAAAGACAAATGTGAACAGGACTTAGTACCCCTATTTTAAATAATAAACAAAAAAAACCATGCAGGTGAAAAATCTCCCAAAGATACAACCTACCACGATCCTCTACTGAGAAACCATTGTTAATAGGTAAAAATGGATGATTTGGTCAACCTGTCCATAATCACCCAAATTGAGTTATGATGTCTCTTAGTCCTCGCCAAACCTATAACGAAATCCATCTTAGTGACTTCTTACTTCTAGGAGGGAGTTTGAAATCACTACATCTCACCTTCTGGCACTCTAGGTTCGACTATCACTTCTTAATAATTCTGACAAATAGCCACAAACATGGATATTTCCCCTTTCACCCCTTCCCACCAATACACTTCTTTCAAATCTTTGTACATCATAATAGCACCCAAATGAATAGAATATCGAGAGCTGTGAGCTTCTAAAAAAGATATTTCCCTTAAGCCATCATTATTTGGTACACATAGTCTACCCTCAGACCTTAATACACCATCTCACCCTTTGGATACGACCTTCTTTTTATGCCTATCAACCTCAACCCTACTTTTCAACTAAAGAAAGAAAGAATCTATATCCTTCTTTTCTTTTTACCTCTACTACTAGGGAGATTTCAATGCATTTAGAAAAACCACCATCCTTAGTATCAACCAACCTGACCCGAAGGTGTGAAAGCCTATTCACATCCCTAACTAACTTCCTCTTCTCCTTGTCAACATGTGCCACACTTCTTGTAGACAACCTACTAAGGGAATAAGCCACCACATTAGCCTTGTCTTGATGATACATGACTTTCATATCACAATTATTTAACAAATCTAATCACCTTATTTGATGGAGATTTAAATATTTCTTCTCCAATACATACTTCCCGATCTTATGATTAGTAAAAACATCAACATGCACCCCATAAAGATAATAGTCTCTAAATTTAAAAACAAAAATAACAGCTGCCAACTCAAGGTCAGGAGTGGGATAATTTTTCTCAAGAACCTTAAGTTGATGGTAAGCATAAGTTACAAACTTACTATATTACATCATTACACATCCTAAACCAACACGAGAGGCATCAAAGTATACCACAAACCCTCCTGAACCCTCTATTAAGGTTAAGACTTGGGTTGTGGTCAACTTTGATTTCCACTCTTGGAACTCTTCTCACACTGGTATGACCACTCAAACATAACTTTATTTTAAGTTAGCTTAGTCATAGAGAGGTTGTGGAGGAGAAACCCTAAACGAATCTATGATAATACCAAGCTAAACCCAAGAAATAATGGTTATTTAATAGAGATTTCTAGGACAATTTGATAGCTTCAGGTTTCTAGGAGTCCACACAAATACCCTCACTAGAGATGACGTGGCCTAGGAATGCAACTAACTTTAAAAAATTAACACTTGGAGAATTTGGCATAGAGATAACGGCCTCGAAGGGTTTGGAGGATGATTCTAAGATGGTTTCATGCTTTTCCTTTATTCTAGATTAAACCACAATATCATTAATGAAAACTATCATGAAAAGATTCAAGTATTGCTTGAACGTCATGTTCATGAGGTCCATGAATGCCGCGAGAGTATTTATCAAACAAATGGCATGACTAAAAATTCAAAGCTACCATAATAGGTTCTGAAATATATTTTTATAATGTCTGATAACCTTAATTTGATGATATTCAGAACGAAATTCAATTTCACAGAAGTGAAAAACACCTTGAAACTGATCGAACAAGTCACCAATCCTTAGGAGAGGATTTTCTAATGTTAATGGTGTTTGTATATCTATATATTTATCTTGTTCTTCTTGTTTAATCATGTCTTGTAATGTATTTCTAATAATGTCTTCAATGGACTTCTTCTTTTTCTTTATTGTTGATTTTTGTTTGCCTGTTATATTAAATGTTCTTGGGAGTCTTCGTCTAGGAGGAGTCACCGGTACATGTTCTGTTTCACTTTTTGGCAAAGTGAAAGCCATTAACGGATTTGTTAAGTCTTTACCAGCTACCGTTTGAGCTGGACTAGCTGTATCTATACCTGATACAATAGGTCTATTTGCATTCAGAGGGGAATGCACACCCATCTCATCCATTTTAGGTGGAGATGGAGAACTCTTTGCTGTCTGTTTGCCTTTGCTTGTTTCTGCTGTATCTGTCTCTTTATCTTTTCTCATTGTCTCTTTTTGTAGTAATAATAATAATTGGTCTTTTTCTCTGGTTAAGGCTTCACATTTGGTGTTGAGTCTTTTGAATCCTTCAACCATTGATTCACAATGATCGCAGAATATAATTTTATCTGTGTCTTTCTGGATCTTATATTGGGGTATTGTATTTGGGCTTTGTCTGAGTGAAGGAGATATATAATAGTTTGGGCCTAAATATCCTCTTGCATAGTCTAAGGCTTCATTGAAATCATTAAAACCTTTGAAAAGAGGAGTCTTTATGTCTTTTATTGAGTCTATAACTTCTTGCCATGTCTGAAAAACTCCATTTGTCTTTCCATGTATAACTACATAAAATTTAAATTTCTTTTCTGTATTTTTATCTGTAAAATACTGTCCTAATGCATTTAAAGTAGCTATAAAATATTTAACATCCTTTTTATTATATGCAATCCATAAATTATCTAGTAAGCATTTTTGTGGTCTATCTATTTTACAGTCTGGCATTTGTTTAAACGATAAATTACTATTTGGATAACATATTAAATTATATTTTCCAAAATGTATTCTATCTAATGTCTCAACATATGTATGTGGTCTGAAATGCACATTACTTAGCAATGTCTGAGCATATGTGTCTGATTTATAGTTGTCTGATGTATGTGAGTCTGATGCAGAGGCTGGGCCTTTGCCTTTGTCTTTGTCTTTCTGAGTTTGAACCGGTGGTCTCGGTCTAACTCCTTCTGTTGGTCTCATTCTGAAAAATAAGAAATCATTATTTCATTTGTAAATTTAGTCTGCTTAATTGGTCTGCTAAATTATTATCTTTTCCTTTTATATATTCAAATATTATACTAGGATATATGGAAATAGTATCTATAAAATTTAACCATCTTCTTTTACTACTATTTTTCTGATTTATCTTTTGGTGAAACTTTACTATTGCTTCACAATCTGTTCTTACTACTATTTCAGTTTTATTTAAAATATATAATTTAAGCAGTTGTGAACCTTCTTTTTGTCGGGTTCCATTGCTTTTCTTGTGCCTCTCCTGTCTCCCTGGTTTATCATACTAGACATGAAAGAAGATTACTAAATGAATAATCAAAATTTTCAATTGGTAGCAATTGTTTAATTAGGATATTTAGTGTAATGAATATATAAACCAATGAAATGTTCGTTGTCGGGATAATTGGATCATAAACATTTTTTCTAATAACAATTCTAATTCGAAATAACCAAATACCATTACTAAGGAATCCCAATACGCATATAATAAATAGCTTTTCTTTTACAATTGTGTATTTTATGATTCATGTTCTATTTTACATGAGTTTTAATATAAGTTAGTGTATGCATTACTTTAATAATGTAAACCAAACACATGCGGTAATTATTATTTTCTTATGCAATTAATAGAAACCTATACTTTCTTATGCATAACTTTTTGTTGTGATTAATTATTTTAACATTAACCAAATAATAATTTAGTGATCTTTCTGGGCAGTCGTATGAAGCATGAGAGATGTATTTGGAATTGAGAAGGAGATACGGTGAAGCAAGGGGTTTTATATATGGTATTCATTTTCCAGAAAAGTTACTATTAGATATGTACTTTTTTTTGTTCATTTTTATTTATCACATTTAGATTTGGTATAGCAATTAAAAAAAATAATTTACATAATTATTTTACTACATTATTCATATTAATTGATGATATTTAGTATTACATCTTAAAAAATAATTAGAGGAATAAATAATTAATATTAATAATAAAATATGAGAATTTTTTTAATATATTAAACAAGTAAAATATAAAAACTTATGTTTTGAAATTAGTAGACAAGTATAACTATATTATAAACCAAAATTAATAAAATGCATAATAAATGTAAGAGTTGAATTCCCGAAACTTGAAACACAAGCTTAATAAAGTCTATTTTACTAAAAGTCAATTCTCCTTAATGAATTTCTGACTTTGTCATTATTATTATCCATTTAATATGACAAAATAAAGTTAATATCTCCTTTATTATTTTTACTTATTTATTATTTTAATAATAAATTTTTATATTTAATATTTATCACTTTTAACATATCAAGAAAAAATAATTAATTTTTTTATATTTTATTATTAACATTAATTACTTATTCCATAAATTATTTTTAAAAATCTGATACTCATTTGTTTTTTTTTAGTTGTCATGTTTATTAAAAATAATTATTTCTAAGTACTTATCAATTTAAAAATTAAAAAATAATTAGTTACTTTTTTTCAACTTTACTGTAGCATTAATTATTCTAGAATAAGCAAGCATGCAAAACCAAAAAAAAATTTGAAAAATTAACAAGGAATATACTAGTTAATTAATCTGTTAAATTAATTTTCTCATAAAGATTGTGCAACCTTATCCTAACAATTAATAAGGAACAGAGAGAATGGTAAATATTATTTAATATAAATATTATGATAAAAATATATATAAATAATTGATTCTTAAAAAACACATAAAGTTTAAAATGAATTAGTAAAAATAAAGAAAAAATTAACATAGAAGATAAAAATAATTTCACCTTCTGGTGAAATTTGAACCAAATTTGATACTGAGATCCTTAGCATCTCAACGTAGGATATGGTAACAATTAGGCCAAGGTTTTATTGGCATATGATAACTTCCTTTCGCACAATTTACAATCTTCTATTTACCAAAATTCTAATCACTTATGCAATTTCTCATTTCACCTGTTTAGAAGAAGATTTGAACTACTAACACTATCTAATATAGGATTAAAGTCAGCATAAACACTTTGAATCATAGTTAAATGAATAATTTTTTTTTTATTTTTAGTTAATTTTTTAGAATTTAAAATTTCAGAAATGAGAAAAAGATTTTGATAGGGAGTGCTCTTCTCCCTTTTAATGGCACCATATGCAATGCAAATTTATATTAATCATCTCCAAAGTGAGTATCAGACATTGAGTGTGAAATTAAAAAAAAATTATTATATTTTTAATTTTAATTTATTTATTTTATTTTGACTTGACACAATATTTAATGTTTAAGAAAATAAAGAATACTTTTAAATTTTGTCATTTTACTCTGTAATATGAATGTCTTTTAAACTTATGGTGTTAAATATGTAGAAGTTAAAAGAGTTATTAAAATATTAAAAGAGACATTTTTTTTTAAAACTGAATAAATAGAAAATTAAGATAAATAAATTAAAACGAAGGGAGTATCTCGAACACATTACAATTAAGTTAAATAGGACACCCTCCTCCCCAAGATAGTTGGTATGCTTTAGTTTTAGACGATCAATTTGACTAATTTTTAATGCCAAATTATATTAGATTAATATGATATTGCAAAATTAAAATTTAGATATTTATAAATTATAAAAATACTTTAAGTTATTTTTTTCAATATAATTAAAAATTACATCTTAAAATATTGATCAAAATTTATATTCTTTGACTTTTAAAGAAAAAACATAATAACTATTTTAAAACGAGGAGCATAGTTCTAAGGCATTTTTAGAAATATCTGTCACTAAAGTGCTTTTTAAGAGTCTAAAAACTAAAGACCACTGTTGTGGTTAAGATCTAATTATTTTTTAGCCAAAGTTCCTTATATCCTTTTGCCGAAGTTCAAAAATTAACAAAATGAAGTTGATTCCCATCCTAGCTCTTTTCTCATTTCTGCCCAAGTTCAAAAGATAACAAAATGAAGTTAAGTCCCATCGTTGCTTTTCTGTGCTTCCTTCTCCATCCTTTGGTATGAACCATTAATCTCTACATATGTCACTTATGTAGATAGAATGCAAATTGTATACTTAATTAAGTTGTGTAGGTTGTAAATTTATTAGTAAAAAGAGGATTTCCAAATTTCTCTTCTTTCTTGTTGTGCTTTCTCAATCAGTTGATTTGAAATTTTTTAATATGAGTTGACTGTTTGTATCTCTGAACTTTCACCTTATTAGTAATGATTTAATTTCTTGTCCGGCAATCCTCCTTCCTTACCCCCACTCTTTTTTTATTCAATAAGAAGCTGACTTTTTGTATATTGATTATTGTTAAAATAGTTATTATATTTTGTGAGGATAGTATAGTCTTTTCCTTATTTAGTTTAGTCTATCCTATATATAGGCTCTTTGTATTGTTTTAGGGTTTAAGACTTCTCATTCTACTATTAGCCTCCATTCTTTTGTATTCTTCTATTTCTCTTTTCAAATAATGGTATTTGTAATGTTATCAGTTATAATGAATAAGAATGTAGTCAATTTATAAGTTATGTAGTGTAAGGTAGCACGTGTATAGTAGTAGTACAATATATATAATGTTCTAGGTCCATCCTTGTTTCAATAATCATCGTGCATAGGCCGGATACTACTACTACTAGTACAACAAGAGATGAAGAAAGACGTACTCATCACTAACCACGTTATCCCTCACCCTAAGCTACGTCCTATTCTAATTTTATTTCCCTCACACTAGCTTAGCTTATATTGCATCTTCCAGACTTGGGTTAATTTTTCTCTGCCCTCTTACTCAGTCTTGGGATGTTTTACCTTTAGGTGGGGGTACCAAAAGATCTGAACAATTGCTGATCTCACCTTTCACTTTTTACGTTGAGTTATCGAACATCAATTGATTTGAACTCAAAAATATATTGGGGAGCTCCTTCTCAAAATATTAGTAAAAATTATTTTTCATTCAAGAAGAAGGCCATTTTCCCGTTTCTATTTAATTTGACATAAAATTCAAGAAGAAAAAAGATTTTGCTTTTTTTGAATTTATGGTTTAAAGTAAATGATAGATATTTATGTGACTATAAATTAATAAAGGATAAAATAAATATTTTAAAGTTATATTATTACTAAATATGAAATGTATTATTTTTTTAGATTAACTAAAAAAATATGTCATATAAAACAGAAAATAAATTTTGCTATATGATAATTTATTTGAAGAAAATAGTCTCTCTATTCCACTAAGACAAATATAAAGTAGGTGTACATCTTAATCTTAATCTTAATAAAAGGCATGATTACAATTAATGGATATGTTGTTGTAGTCTATTTGTCTTAAAAGTAATTTTCTAAGTTATATAATTTACTAAAATCTGAGTAAATTTTTGATACTGTGATTTTTTGACCAAAGCTACTTGCTCCCCGATAAATCTTTACTAAAGAGAATAATATAGTGTTGCTGATATCAGTTGTTAGAAAAGTCCACTTTCAACATTAAATACAAAATTCAGAAAAGTACATTAGTAGAAAACAAAAAAGAGACCTCTGCAAAAATTGATTAATTTACAAAATTGACAAGAGATTAATTGATGGGAAAGAAAACAAGATACAAGGAAAAAGTTTCCTTTTGTTGAAAATATTAAAGAACTAAAATTACACTTTATGAACTTCCACTAACTACTTTTTTCCAAAACTAAGGACCCTTTTTTGGAAAAAATTTCTAGCACCTAATTCTGTAACTTAAAAATGCTAAAAACATATGCCTTGGCTCTCTGATAGATTTCTTGTAGTACAAAAGTTTTTACAGAAGCCCTTGAATTTTCTCCATTGTTCACTAATGTCCCTGGCAATGTTTTTTGCATCATTTGCAGTCCCTAAAAGCCCTCTTCTTGTAAACCCCACAGTGTACAATCCACTCTCCCCTTTCCAACCATTTGGAAATGGTGTCTTTGGCATCCCTTGTTCTGTGAAGAAGTCACTTCCCTACAAAATTAAATATAAACCAAAAAATCAGAAATTAAATTAAACTTGAATTTTTTATCATTAAAAAAATAAATGATTAAAACCAAGAAATAAATTATTATTTTGAGTTGAGTTTTGAAAATTTCATCATTAATTTTTGGAAAAAAGAAAAAATGTTGCATGATATGAGCGAAAAGTTTCAACAAGTCGGTAATTCCTCTACATCTAAACTATAAGACATATGCCACTATGCATTTCTCTCTTTACATATATAAATTTTGGACCACAAAATAATTACTCTAAATTTTAAAAACAAATCTTAATAGTAACATATAATATAGCCCTTAGTCTAGGACAAAGAATTCATTAAATATGAAAAATAATAATTGAGATCATTTATTGTATTCCCAAGCTAGAGGGAAGTACACAAACTGAAGGGTGGCAAGAAAACAGATAAACTTGATGGGGGGAGAAAAGTCCAGACAAATGAGATCAGAAATTCTCTTTTTTGATTTAAGGTTTTGTAGGCTTTGCATGTGTAAGAATGAAAGTGATGGTGATATTGAGAGTAAAGATAAAACTAGTAAACAACAAAATAACTCATTGGCTTATATCATTGAGTCATGCACAGTATAAAATGAATTTAACAGTGTTACTACTATTATTATACCTTGAACCAACAAGGCACATTGCTTTTGTATCCCGTTGCTAGGATTATTAAGTCAAATTCTCCTTCTTTGCCGTCTAAGAATTTAGCTCCTATTTTAGTAATTTCCTTCACACCTGCCATTATCTACAGCAACATACAAAAAAAAAAAAAAAAAAAAAATCATCCAATATACTACATCTAAAAAAGGGGGACAAAGCTAAAAGTACTCAAAATTTAATTTTTGAAAATTTACCTGAATTTTTCCAGATTTAATCTGTGATAATGCTCCGACGAGTACCGGAGTTTTTCCGGTGGCATTTTTCAGTTCAAGAGGGCCGGTTTTTGGTCGCCGGAGACCTAATTTGTCTGTGCTACCCAAGGTCAAGTTAGCAACTAGTAATAGGAACTTGTCAACTATTCTTAAAGGCATCCACTTGAGAAGTGCCATAGCTATTGAAAATGTAGATATCCCCAACATTTCCCTAGGTAAAATATGCACCTGCATCCCAAAAAAAAAAAAAAAAACATGAAATAAAAAATTAGCCAAAAGGATTTACTTCAAAACATGCTTAACTTAACACACAAACTTCCCCATAAAATAAAACATAGAGAAAATGTCAAAATGGTGTAACAACCAAGAAAGTTTGATTTAAAGCATGATGCATTACTAGCAACGATTAGGGTGGTGCAGTAAGATAAAAGACTTCAAGTAGGGGAAATGAAATTCCTTTAGATTGTAAGATTTTGGAGCTCACCCACAATTTTAGAATTGAAGATGCACAATGATTACCATCCTCCTTACATTCTGAATACGAAAAAACCAATTATTTTTCGTGAAAAAAAATAACAAAAGGGAAATGTAAACTTACAGAATTTCTGACGACCATGTGAGGTATGGCTTTATGTCTACAAAGGTCTAAGCTAACTTCCATACCAGAATTCCCACATCCAATAACCAAAACCTTTTGATTATTAAACTCAATACCCGACTTATAAACACTGGTATGCATCACTCTTCCTTTAAACTTATCAATCCCTTGTATTTCTGGTATCACTGGCTCTGCATTTTCCCCTGTTGCTACTATCAACCACTTTGACAAATACTGAAAATCTTCAGTTTCTACTCTCCAAAACCCACTTACCTCATCCAATTCTGCAACTTTCACAGCCTGCTTAAACTTAGGGGTAATACCAAAATGCTTTGCATAAGATTCCAAGTAAGAAAGGAACTGGTGCTTTGAAGGGTACTTTGGGAAATTTTTAGGGAAACCGAATAAGGGGAGTTGACAAAATTGTTTAGGGAGATGGAGTTTTAGGCGATCATAAGTTTTGTGTTTCCATAAAGAAGCAATAGAATCACTTCTTTCAAGAATGAGTGAAGGGACTCCATTTTCTTTAAGGCAAGCTGATACTGCTAAACCAGAAGGTCCTGCACCTACTATAATAGGTCCATGAACCCATAGCCATTTTGGTTGTTTTTCTTCTTCTTTACAAGAACCCATGTAAAGGGTAACCTTTTTCTTTTGGCTCTCTTTAGCCTTTCAAAAAGACTGTAAAAGTTTGTCACACTGAGAGTTTCTCTGGTCTTTTACTAGCTAGCACTGTTTGTTTTTTACGATGAGGAAAGTGTAGAGTGTAACGAGTGGGAATTTAAAGAGGGGTGGAGGGAGTTGAGTTTCCAATTTAAGGATTTTTATTTTTCTTGAACTCACTTGCATAGACTCAAGAGAAAAAAGGCAGAGGGGTTATTAATGAGGAGTGTGTTAATGTAGGCGTGAAGGTTAAGGAAAGGATTTAGTTCACCTTAAGACTCTTTCTTCTCTTCTCTCTCTTTCTCTGCTGTTTTGGGGTGTTTTACCGAAGTGTAGAATAGCAGTAGCAAATGATTAATAGTAATTAATAATTACTATTAATTACATAATAAATAAAGAATAACGGTAGGATAATTACCATCAATAATCGTTAATGGAATCTTTCCCATTAATACTTTCTCACTAACAGTCGTTGAGAGAATCTTGCCCATTAATAAGGCTACGCTTGTTACAAAGAGAGTGACTTTGTCCATTACGGAAGTTATTCCCATTTACAACACCCACTAGGATGGCTGTTACAAGAAACCGCTATAAAAGTCCTAAGAGAAGAAAGGCAAAGGTACACTCACTATACTACTCACAAATACTATTGGAATTCTCTCATCGCTAAGTACTAACTTAAGCATCGGAGAACTACCCCGGGGACCACCTTGGGCTTTGTTTTGCAGGTACTCTCACATATTGTTGTTGATCGCTACCATCTGGTGTCTTTTCCTTTAGTTACTGTGTTGGTGATCTTTTAAGACTCATCAATTGGCGCCTTTTGTAGGGACGGAAAAAAATTAAGTCACTAAAAATTTGTTGAAGAGAAAGTACGAAATAAGAACATGATGAACACGAGAAGTAAAACTGCAGGAGCCGTCTCAAGGGTTTTCGCCCCAGCATGAAGATGACCTACCCGGAGAGATCGGGGTCGGGGACGAACACAAATACGCGTCAACCGCCCTGACCAGGAGACCCCTCAAAATTAGCCTCCTACTGATGTTCTCCTGGAGGCCACTCAGAAATTTGCCCGAGACCACCCAGAGTTATTCCGGCACTGGTACGAACAACATTGGGAAAACGGGCCTTGAGACGAAGTCCCACCAAACCCCGGACCGACTCAACAACATGAAGAGCCTCCATCAGAAAAGTTCAAGTCAGATGACTCCCTTTCAAGTGACAAGCATCCTCGTCACAAAAGAAGGAACGTACCCCGTACCACAGGTGCGATACCTAAACGACAACCATGGCCGGAGTCGCAAATAATTCCGAGATCATGTCGGGGAAGGAAGCCGTAGTGGAACTCCCCAGCAGAGTTATATAAAAGACGAGCTGGACAAGATCTTGGCCTTGAAGAAATAGGGTCCATGATCACCCCGTTCACAACGAGAATAATGAACACCCCTCTTCTTAGGGGGTTCAGAGCCCCGCTACTAAAACTATATACCGAAAGTACAGACCCCAGCGACTACCTATTCACTTTTAGGCTCCAGATGGTAAACCGCCAGTGCAACCTCGAACACATGTGCAGAGTCTTTCCTGAACTGCTAGCAGACCGAGCACGCATATGGTTTGACGACCTCCCTCGGAACAGTATAAGCTCCTTTCGATAGCTTAGCG
>JBDJHY010000097.1:11214162-11224621 GCA_039654485.1 Withania somnifera | reverse complement strand
CGTACCATGCCGTTCATCCCTCCTTTTGCGTTGTTGGTCGTTATTTAATGCAAGGCGACTATCACGACCATCATTCCTTTCTTCGACCTCGGCCACGACCACGTCTTGGGCTGCGACCTCTTTCATGCTGTTGGAAATTCGTCTCATTTACTTCAGGAAATGGAGTGGATCCAATGGGTCGATTTTCATGATTTTTCATCAAGGGGTTGTTGTGTTGTTCGGCAACCAGGAGATATGAGATTAATTCATAATATTTTGTGAAGCTCATACCTCGATATTGGTGCTGCATGAGCATATTTGAGGCCGTAAATGGAGTAGGTCTTCTCAAGTATATCATGATCAGTGATGTTTTCTCCGCATAATCTTAGTTGTTAAATAATTATAAATATGACAGAATTATATTCAATTATAGTTTTATAATTTTGTAACCTTAAATTCAGTCACTCATGACGCACTTGTGGAAGAGCAACCAACTTCAGGTGGTCGTATATATCTTTTAAATTATTCCATAGGGTAAGGGGATCTTTTACTGTAATATTTCATTTTCAAACCCTCGTCAAGGTGGTGGCAGAGAAATGTCATCATCTTAGCCCCATCTTGAACCAATGTCTGATTTCCTTTCTTGATGGTATCTGTCAGACCCATCGTATCTAAATGCAGCTCGGCATCTAGTGTCCACGACATATAGCCTTTACCCTATATATCGAGGGTAACAAATTCAAATTTATTGATATTAGACATTATAATAAAATATTACCTTTATAATAGTTGCTCGAACTGGCAGAGTCTCGTATTGATAATGTGTAATAAAATAAAATATAAAACTAAACCAAATAAATTCTAAAACTAAAAAGTTTCTAAAAGATGAAAGTTTTCAAAAGGGGAAAATTTATAAAATGGGTAAGTGGAGGAATTATTTCGTTTTTCTTGAAATGGAAAAGTCCACCAAATTAATATTTATGTCTAGCTATTTATAGATCAAGTTTGGCCTTTACAGTTGACAACTAAGACCACTAATCATCAAGTGGTGTTAACACCACTTAGGCCAAATGACAAAGACAATATGACTCATTATTGAAATAAGTCATGTGGCAAACTTAATGCTTTACAACAATCTAAATTATATTACATAATATAACAAGGTAATTGTGTATCATTTTCTTCTTAAAATGACATTAATCATACTTGACCCCTTGCGGTCAATTTTAAAATAACCTAGTGGCATGTTATTTTCAAGAAACAATAACATGTCCAATATAATTTCATAAGAAAGCTACAAGAAATTTGATGATAAGCTTGAAAAGAACAAACTTCAGACAGAAGTTGACTCAAGTAAACCGACTATCATACACAACTACGGAGCACAGAACAGGAAGAACAAAGAGGAATGCACACACCAAGATTATCAACTCAGGGCAAAAGTGACTTCAATGAGAAAATTAATCGAAATGATGTCTTAAATGAAAATTATCAAGAAGGTCCAGACTCCAGAACCACCTAGAACACATAAAATGTTAGTTAATCAGACAACAGCGCCGCATATGTTACAGTTTGTCAATCTCTCCCATCACCTAACAATAAACTACAAGAATAAGAAACAGCAGAGGGAGGAAAAAGAACAGGGAAAAGAGGGGAGAAGAGATCTAACTCCTAAGACGACTGAAAAACTAAAAGAACATAAAAACAAAAATACCATGGTCAGGTTTACTATCTTAATGTTTCAAGGTATCCAAGAACCCCTGCAACTCCTTTAAACCTTCCGCAGATATGCTCCTATGCACCCTTCCGCGTGGCACAACCAAGTTGGGAGGTGGCTGCTTTTGAAAACACACCACAACCACAGATAGATTGTCCCCACTCCTCCTTTTCAGAGCCTCATCAACGAGATCTTTGCTGCACATCACTGGATTGTTGTGTTCCTGAAGCCTTCGACGAGCAAAGTCCACAGCATTTTGGCTCATGAAGACATCCCATATACCATCACAGCCTATTATGAGAAACTCGTCCTCTTCTACAAGTCTGGTGCTCATAACTTCAGGTTCTCCACTAAGGGGACCACCATCAATAGATTTTAATCCTTCCAGGTGCCAATCTCCTAAAGCACGAGCCACATTCAGTTGTCCATTCAAGTAGCCGTCATACACATATCCTCCAGAAGCTTCAATACGCTCTTTTTCCCTAAAACAACCGGGTTTGTGATCTCTAGACATCTCAACAGCTTTACCACGGCGACAAAGTACAGCTCTACAATCTCCTGCATTTGCCACAACCAGAGAACTGTTTCCCATGCAAAAGATCAAAACAAAGTGAGATAAGATATACAAGTGATTCCCTTCACTCTAGGATGTGGGTAGTGGGGGTAGTTCAGTGCAGTTGCCAAAAAAATAATTGACAATTTTGCAGGCAAATGAACAAGAACTCACGGTTCTCATGGTGACAGATCCATCTTTTGGAGAAAATTAGATTACACCTTCCTCAGAGAAATCTAATCTTGGTTGTAGATGGCACAATAAAATCATCTCGAGATTTACTGAAAAGTAGCATAGTGCCACAATTTTCCAACTTATGTATCAGATTCATCAGTACCAGTTTGAGAAAGAACATGTGCGTACTCCACCAGAAAAATACAAGTCCTAACTTAAAGAGCTTCCACAAGGATATTTAGTCAAAGTTCCAATGCCATAAAAATTGGTACAATTTCTATCCTTTGTTGGCCCTCCAGTAGAGTAACTTGGCAAACTGGCAGGATTGAGGTAGGTAAGGTGCATGAACAATACAGGAACTTATTGAAGTTTACAATAAGACATCTATAGATCTAGACTGGAAAATCTTACATATCTTGGACATAACAAATTACCGTAGAGCGTTAGTTGTAAAACAAGTATTAGCAGCAGTCTAGATGTTCTAGTTGAAAAGACAGAATTCCTAAAAAACTAATAGCATTGAACTGCTTCCGAATATAAACCCACCCTGAGCCTGGCTTAATCCCATCGCCCTCATCCAAAAATAAGAAATATAATGGAAACTAAACAGTGGAACAAATGAATTTAATTCAATAACAGATGATATATGTCTCTTCAATGGAGAGCAAATGAACCTTCCAATAACAAGGGCTGCCAAAGCAGTGGTACCGGAAGCAAGATCAGCATCCAAGGTGCAGGCTTCTGCAAAAGCAGTATCAGTTTGCAAAAATGCAGAAGAAATAGCTCTATCAATCTGCCGTGGGAAGTCTTCATCCTCGGCAATAAACCTTGGTAAATGGTTACAAACAAAGTCAGCTGCATGCTTTCCTCCATGTCCATCGAAAACCTTGCATTAATAAAAACAAAAAGGTTGAGTTTTAACACACCAAACATATGTTTTTACTATATCCACCATAGATCTGTGAACATGCAAAATGCTTCCTCACAAGCACAAAACATCCCAAAAGCAAGAGGACTTTCAATCCATAAGTAAGCTTGATCCTGTAAGCCAATATTCTTCAGTTTCACAGCACAAATGCAACACAAAAAGATCTACATTCTAAGTTAAATTTTGAGATGTCTAAAACAGATCCTAATTTGAAATATTTCCTTCTCAGCCTTGCATAAGTAATCACAATTCTTGGTGTTACTTCAAGCTCCAAAGAAATAAATATTCCTAGCAATTGTTGGAAACATAATGAAATGAAACAAACAGGGTGGGTAAATAAGCAACTCTGTGAACAAACTAATTAGCTTGAAACTTCTGTATCACCATTCAGCTCCAGTATAGTCTTGGTGGTAGCAGCATAATGACTAGTTAATAGCAGTTCATCTTTCAATCACCAAATAGTACATGCTTGAAATGAATTTACTGATATCTCCTTTTTTATGAAGTGAAACGATTTTTACTGAGATCATTAGTTTTGAGTATGAGAAGAAACTTTCTAGCTCCTCCCGCTATGGGGAAAAAAGTGGCCTTGCAGTGGAAACTTAAGGGAAAAAAAAAGCCTTATAACTTTCGTTTCCTTCCCACCCCTCCGTTTTATCAAAAAACCCAACTAGCCATAGGAAGAAAATAACATCAAAAACTGAAAACATAAGGCTTCTAACAATTTATTTCATCAATACATTCCTTCCTGCACATCAGTTCCCGATATTCCCAATGCATGTAGAGTGAAAAGGGCAACCTGCCATTTAGCAAATCTAACCAAGTACCACGAAATTAGAGCCGTTTTCACCATTTTATTAAGGAAAAAAACTTGTACACAAAAAAAAGGCTTCACATCATTTTGAAACTTCAAAGTGCCCATAGTTAGTGCTGCTTTCCTCCCTTTCTATCTGTACTTTTATGACTTACGAGCCTCATGTATTTACAGTTCAATCTTTCTTCTTCATTCACTATCTAGGCTTGAAGAGAGTGGATCTAGAGCTACTTACATAGCACTAGAATTGATTTACACTTATGTAATGCTGACGCCAAGAAACAGATCAAGTCAACATATAGGAACCGAAGAAGTCTGAACGTCAAGGTGCTGAATATAAAATTAAAATAAGAAATTTAAAAAAAAAATAGAAACAATGCTCATTGAACCAAGAAGCTGCAGCAATCAGGTATTGCCTGCCCTGTCAAAATGCTGGATAATTATTAACATAATTTATTCCAAATATGTGGAATTACAGTTGCCAGCATATGTAATAAAATAATTGTTTTAATATAAGTAATGTAGTAAAATAATAATTAATATCATGCTTCAAGTTTAATGAAGTGCAAGAGCTGAGAAAGTTATTACCCCATAGAAGGCATGAGTCCCTTCATTGGAACTAGTTGATCTATATTGGCTCATAAAATTGTCCGCACACACAAACACATCTTCCATGCTTGACCGAGATCCAATGTCAGCCCAAGCACCAGAGCGAAGTATGGGAACGTACGCTGTTGCATAATCACCTGTAGCTGCTCTTGGTTCAAGAGGAACATCTGATAACTTGGCTCTCACCTGATAAATCTCCACTCAAAACTTCAATACACAGCAAGAAAATACAAAATCACCAAAGATCATA
This sequence comes from Withania somnifera, assembly GCA_039654485.1. Taxonomy (NCBI): domain Eukaryota; kingdom Viridiplantae; phylum Streptophyta; class Magnoliopsida; order Solanales; family Solanaceae; genus Withania; species Withania somnifera. The sequence goes on along the minus strand of JBDJHY010000097.1, from coordinate 11,219,597 downwards.
CAAATGCTGAAAGTTTCACACTCTTCGGCCAGCAACTAATTCAAAGACATAAAAATAAAACATAACAGACCATAATATCCAGATCAACAGACCAGAAACACTTAATAAATAAATCAAACAAACAAAATATACTGATCTCGGGTTGATTGATTGCAGTATTATTTTGTAGTAGTCTTGTTTTTGTTGCTATTTGTTGTTTAAGTACTACCTACTGTTTTTTGTACCTCTATTACGTCCTTTTATAGACTATTATTGTCTTGAGCTAGGGGTCTATCGGAAACCACCTCTCTACCTCACCTTTGAAGTAGAAGTACGGGCTGCGTACACTATATCCTCCCCGGACCCCACTTTTGTGGGAATACATTGGGTATGTTGTTGTAAATATATTGATCCAGTAGTTAAAATATTGAACTTTTATTATTTCAAAAATTTATCCTATCAAAATTTTCATATAGGCCCGGGAAAACATTCACATAAGATTAATGGAAGAAGCATACATTTCAGAAAAATCACAAGCAAGAACCCTCAAATCAAACATGGATTGAATTTATTTATTTTTTATGAGAAAAATCAAACATGAATTAATATCATTCACTTCACTAAATTAGCATAAAGTTCACATTGTTTCCACCATGACATCACAACCATAAATATTCGCAGGAAAACATCACATTAACCTCCTTCCTTTACCCAGTGTAATCCCATAATCCTTTACCTAGTGTAATCCCACAAGCAAGGTATGGAAGGGAGGGGTGTGCGCAACCTTAGCCCTACCTTGAGGAGGTAGAGAGGTGTATTCCAATAGATCCTTAACTCAAATAAAACATATTAACTAAAATCAAGTATGTAACGCAAATACGACAGTGAAAAATATTTACTAAAAAAAATGAAAAGGAGATCAGTAGCAAGAACAAATAATATGATAACCAAAGCCAAGAGATGATAAAATCAAAGAATAAGATAGTAGATTGGGTCCATCTCTAATCTTCTAACCTATCTTTAACTCTGTCACGTGTCTCATCAATCAAAACAATGCCATCAGTAAATAGCACACCTTGGCACCTCTCCTCAATATGTCGTATCAGTTCATCCAAAACCAAGGCAAAAAAAATGAGCTAAGAATTGAACCCTGATGAAACCCTATCACCATTGACAATTACTTTAGGTCTCCACTATCCCATTCATGTCCCGGCTTCATCAGACATATCCTTAATCGTCCTAAAATAAGTTCCAGACTTACAGGTACATCTCTAGCCTAACATCTCCATAGAACCCCCCCCCCTCTCGAAGACTTTGTCGTAAGCTTTTTCTACGTCAACAAACACCATATGTAAGTCTCTCTTCCTCTCCCCATGTAGAACATTATCATTGTAGTCCACCTCCATTCCTCAGGCATTTTTTATGTCCTGAAAATAATATTAAACAACCCAATTAGCCACTCCATACATGTTTTACCTATACTTTTCAAAAGTTGCACTAAGATCACGAGTTGCATCGGTATCTCGTTTGGCCAAATCGTCCTTCCCCTTCTATCTTTTTTATAACTTTCTTAACCTCCTCAAATTTTATACCCCTGTAATACCCAATGTCTTGATGACTCTCATAGTGCTCTAAATTGCTCAGCACAATATTCCCACCCCTCTCTTCATTCAAGAGTTTCTGAAAATATGTCTATTATCATCGTCTAATCTGTGTCTCTTCACCAATACTGTCTTTCTCGTCTTTGATACATTTTGCTTGATCCAGGTTTGGGACCTCCACGCTCTCGCCTTAGACAGTCTATACAACTTCTTATCCCCGCCCCCCTTTATCCTGAAGATCTACATACAAATGTTCAAACGTTATCGCATTAGCCGTTGTAACAGCTAACTTTGCCTCCTTTTTTCCACTTTATACTCCATATTTACCCTCTTTCCTCCTCTCTTTGCTCTCCACCAAAACTCCATATAAGCTGCTGATTTCACTTTTCCTTGGATCACTCCACTCCACCACAAATACCCTCGATGCCCTCCGGTGTTATTCATCGAGACTTCCAACACCTCTCTATCTCCTTGGTGGTGTCCCATCTCACATAGTGCTAGCATCCCCACTACTCCCCCAAGCCCCATTGCCATCTTCTCCCCGATCTCTTGAGCTCTGCCAGTAGAGTCAAGCCACCCACCTTATCCTCGATGGGTCATACAATATCCTCTTCTTCCTCTTTCTCTTAATCTCTAAATCCATTGCCAAGAGCTTAAGTTGAGTGTAACATACTCAGTATAAGCTTGCAGTCCCTAGAATACATAAGAACACTTGTACCTGTAACTTTCAACATTTACTTTTGTGCAGCCATCCAACACAACTGGACATGTTCAATATCAAATGCTTCCACGCATCTCGTCAATAAGATAGTCAGGGAACAGACCAACTTCTATTGATTTATTATAAATATGATAACCTTACTAACTTTGGTTGTTATCTTTATAAGGAAAAGTCAGACCACCACAAAACTATCAAGAATATCCGTCCATATAAGCAATCAAATGTTCATACCATAATGAGATATACAACAAACCAAACAATAGACAAGTAGTTATGTCTTTTCCTTTCTACATAACCCAAACTATCTACTAAGATACAAAACAAGCAACTTGACCTCAATGCCAAACTAGTTTCTATCGACTACATAAATCCTCTGTATCCATTCCACTCTATTCATTCCAACACTCAATAATTCATCCTGTATAGTAACAAATTAAGTTTTTCAAACACCGGATCTAATGGTAAGTAGGCCGACAATTAGACCTTAAATACAATAAGTAAATTTTACAAAGTAATAACCCTAAACGCGAAAAAGAAACAAAACTTTTACCAAAGAGGGGTGTCGAACAAGGGTCTTTGGCACTAAACGGTGGGCTCCAGAAAGAGGATTGGGTGGCTTGCTGTTGCTGGAGCTCTCATTTCCTCTGCTACAATTATCAAACATCAATCTACTTTCTTCCATTTTGATTATCAACCATAACTGTAGGGCAAGAAAATAAGTGAATCAGAGTAGAAATTGTGGAGAAATTTAGGGATGTTTGGTGCAAAATTAAGGGGGATTTTAAGGAGCGGGAAAAGAGGGATTAGTAGGGTGTGGGAGGAAACAGAGAGATTTAGGGATAGACAGAATGCAATTTTGAGATTTCTGAGAAGCAACACGGCCATTCCTTCGACTAGTACTATCCTTACCTTCTCCAAAATATTATTATATCAAATTTAATTATTTTTTATTAATTTTATAAAACTTATAATTTTAAAATATTAGGCAACTCTAATTTAAAGATTCATTCTTATAAAACAAAACGTGATAAGCAGCAAAATGAATTGCTTTGTTAGTATTGTGAGAGGAATAAAAATAATAATTTTCTGAAAAAGTAAGATTATTTTATTTTATTTTTAATTTATATTAAAATAATGAGATTAACTATGCATGAGTTAGTTAATTTCATGAAATGTTTTTGTCTATTTCATTTCAGCAACCAAATGATGCAATTTAGATTACTAACAATTCCTTCATATTATCAATAAGAATTAATTTATGATGGTAGGTTAATTGTTATTTTTATCAAATTATTAATTAATATCTATTATGAAAAACTACTCCTAGTTTATGATAAATAGTATCATTGTGAAAATACTATTTACACTTTACTTTTGTATAATTTTAATTTAGCTTGCATTCAGACATGTGATGTAACATCATAATTTTATTGTGATTTGAAATCTTAAAATTTTTTGAAAAAAAAGAACATAATTCAGGATTTCAAATTATATTTTTAAAAGTTTTTTAAATGTAAAAGTTAACTATAAGTTTGTATTTTTATAAAAGAAATGACTTATTATTTAAAATTTTGTAAAAGAACTTATGGTTGGCATTAAGAGATTGTTTGTACCATATAAAAAAGTTATATTAAAAAATAATTAATTACGAATATTATTGACAAGTTTATTTTTATATATTTATAGGTATTTAAAAGTACGTAATCGTAAACATTTATTTATAAAATGAACATTAAGGTGTGTAATTTATCAATGTCAAATTTAGCTTCTTGCTTTATTATTATGTCCAATTTCTATTTGGACAAGAATTTTACTTCTAATATTCTACATAAACTGAATCATCATTAAGTTGGTTTGTTTTATCCTAATTTAATTGGGAATTAAAAGTTCAAAAACTCCTTGAGAACGAACGAACAACAAAGCTTATTAGTTTAAGCGGCGTCATTTATATATTTTGTGGTATATTCGATGAAGTTGTGTCAGATAATATTTTTTGATATAGTATGAATTCACCCTTGAAATTAAGATAATAGTCTTTTCGATATCGAACATATATTATCTTGTAATTTTGTTTAGATTTATATAATATGTCTAGTTAACCAAAAACAAATAAAAACGTTTTCATGTTATAAAAAAAATTATAAAGTAAATACATTATAAAAAGTATGTAAAAATAAAAGTATGTTGATATATTATTGAACTTTGAACTGACAACTGAATTGAATTTATTTTCTATTTATAAAAAAAAAATATGTTGCAAATAAAAGTTGGCAGCAAAGCTACTTGGTGAATTGCTGGTAAGCTGCTTAAAAAAAAAGTAAGATGCTTACCGGCGATTCATAAATAGCTTTGAAATAGCAATAAATGCTTTAAAGTGTTGGCATTTGCCTACAACTTTATCAACTAATCAACTTTAAATACTGTATTTGTTCCTATCAGCATTGTATTTGTTAACTATTAGCACATATATTTACCCATATGTACCCTATCTCAATCTATACTCAGTAGTTTTTTCACAATAATTCACTATTAATATCAGACATGGGTGAAAATTAAAACATTTTATAGATGTATTAATTATTGTTTTTTAAGTACATTTGAATATAGACCAAACCCTGATTACTATATAGGTACAGATTTGTGTACGATATCACTTTTAGATTTTGTACAATCAAAAAGTATAGGATGAAGAAAGGTTGAAGGAAGCACTCAGATTTGCATGTGCATGTGGAGCCATCACAACCACCAAGAAGGGAGCAATTCCAACTCTGCACCGATATTTTATTTTCATTTATGTAGCTGATATTTGCTATATATAAAAAAACTAATAAGCATGACCACAAAGTCACTAGATCTTTTTTCATTCTTCAAATTTTTTTTCTTTCACCCCACCTTTGAGCAATCAACGTCTCGGCTAATCTCAAAAGGAACACTTGCTCCACAGTCTCCGGGGATACTAGAGCACGGCCGAGTTCTTCATCCGTGGCGTGGGATGCAATACTCTTCACACACGAACAAGCACTCTGGCGGTCTGCAGTAGTAGTAGCTAAAGCAATAAGAGATTCAAGTCCATTGCAGCAATCTATCGAAACACTTCCACCAAACACCACATACATGGTTGAAGACTGTCATAA
>JBDJHY010000097.1:11190911-11214062 GCA_039654485.1 Withania somnifera | reverse complement strand
AAATAACTGAAAGTTAATAATTTGATAACGAAAGTTGAAGAAGCTTGTTCTTCCAAAATCCACCAAATTATGCTTCTAATCTTCAATTAAAAAAATAATAAAAATTAAATAATTGCAATTTTGAGACTTTGACAATTGATATTTGAGAATTGAGGGTAGAAACTTGAGAAAGAATGAGAGATTAGAGACAAATGATAGAATGGAAGATTTGATAAAAAATAAAAGAAGAATAAGGTATTTATAGGAAATAATTAGTTGGGGGGGGGGTGGAGGGGCGCAAATGGCTACATAGACATTTTGATCCATTACGAACGGTCTCCAACGGCTATATAGCTATTGATGCTTTTAAATAAAATAATTCTTTCTTTAAAATTTCAGCTGTCGAATCAGGCCGAACCGGGGAATCGCAATCTCATCCCGGTATGTAAAAATCTGTTCTATCTCAATACCTACTAGATCGGACCAAAACTAAAATGGACCGAGACGAATTCGGAACGATTCCAATCCGGTGCCCACCCTTAGCCTAGACTGAGATCCAGACTTTACTATCCAAATCATTTGATTTTGGATCACCTATAGTATTTAGGAGGCTTGCGTAATTAAGACTTTATCATCTAATATTTTCTTTTATTTTGGGGGTTTGAATACGATTACTATTTCAGTACACATAATGCAACACGACATTTCACAAATCAAGGTTCTGAATAGATTGAGTGCTTTTAAACTAATTAAGTTGCCGCAATTTTTATTTTCGATACTGCAAAAATTAAAGTACACTTATTTTAAAAAATTTGACATGCACTTATTACCATTTTTAAAAAAATCCTAACGATATAACTTTTAAGTATGGTGTCTCATTTCATAGCTTCCCCTCCTTTTAAGTGGTAGATATAGGAAAAGTAAACATGCTTTTGAGTTTTGACACTAATATTATTATGAGACAATCAATTAGTTTGTATTAACACATTAAAAGTCTTATCATAATGAAGTGTATCGTCTAAATTATGATTTTTAACTTAATTAATATCTTATCCAGTTTGGAATTTAGAGTTGATTTGATTCATCTAAGTTTTAATTATTTCTTTTTGGAGTTTCGCCTCTATTTGTTTTCCTTAATGAGGAATTTATTAGAGTATCATCATTCTGATTTATGTGTATTGACTAAAAATACTAAACTATAACTAAGGGTTTTGTTTATAATTTTTTGGTAAGGATAATAAAAATATATACATAATGTATAATTTATTTCCTCAAATGTACCATAATTTACATGTAGTAAAACCATGAACAAAGAAATATTGTTTTTCATTGTCATATACCTGATCAATGATGACATGTGACCCAAATCAATTACCCTGCAGGATTTTCTGAATCATTTTCAGTTTTTTTCTTTTTCTTTTTAAATGTTCTTAATATATTGATTATGTTTCGGGTCTAAATTAGGACTACTAATATTAATTAGGCCTTGTTTGATCATATATTTTTTTTCTATTTTTCAGAATCTTTTTCAGTTTATCCAAAAATTCTATTTGGTCATAAAAAATTTCAAATACAATTTTAAATTAAATTTTAAAAAGTGAAAACGGGTTGAAATCTATTTTCAAATTCAAACGTAGATAGATGGACAAATGATGATAATATAATAAATTTATGATAAATGTTCATTAATAACAGATCCTCCTCGTGAGTGAAGTACAAATTTATATTGTTAAGTTGGTAATTTTGCTAATTTTAAAGAATTTAGAGTGAGAAATTATATTTTATTTTCAAAAATTAAAAATCTTTTCAAAAAAATATGACCAAAAGGCAATTTCAAAATCCTAACTTCAAATTTTTTTTTTTTGGCTTCCTGGCCAAACGCCTACTAATAGTATTGTCTAATTAGGACATTTAACTTAATGAAGAACGTTATCCAAATTCGGATCTACATTCATCTAAATAAATTAATAGATATCTTGCCCCTAATTAACAGTTTTATTATAAGTTTCGATTTTCAGTTATGATAGTCGTGGTAACTCATTTCTTTGGTCATTGGCAATTATTGAAAATATATTTATATCGTCTTAGATTTTCTCTTAATCTCATGATTTTCTTCAATTTCTTCTTCTTTTTATACAGCTTCTTCATATTGTTTCACGACCAATTAATTCAAGTAGTTCATAACATTGAAAAATGCAGAACTTCATATAAGTAGTGTTGATAAAGTTTAACATTTATAAGAGTATATCATCATGCAATTTTCTTTATTTTCAGAAAACCATGTTATTACATATAAATAGTTATTTGACCTTTGAGCAGTCCACATCTGGGCTAATCTTGAACGGAACACGGGCGTCACATCTTCCGCACCGGCGAGTTGTTCAGGGGTGGCATTAGAAGCAACGCCCTTGACGCAAGAACAAGAACTCTTGTGATCACGGGTGATCTTGGCTATAGAAAAGAGAGATTTAAGCCAATTATAATATTTTGATAGTAAAGTTTTACCAAAAGATACGCATGAGTAATGCTGCTGTGGAAAGTGTTGTCGCAAGCATCATACAAATGATGAACAAATAAAATGATTTCATAAGAGTTAACAATTTGGAGCTAGCCATTGCCTTAATTGGGAGTATTCTTATTGAGGAAAGCTTAGTGAAGATTCTTTGTAATTTTTCTATTGTTTCTCTAGCATGTTGTTGAACCTTCCACGTTTTTATCACTATATAAAATCTACATAGTGGGATACGTAAGTGTCATTGTTTAAAATACTTCCTCTCCTAGCTTTTCCAAATTATTGAACATATTTTTCTTTTCGTATAAAGAATTGTGAATAGAATTGAGTATTCCAAAGAATAAGATTAACTCCCCGTTTCAAATTTAAGGTCCCCCATGCTAAATTGCTTAATTACTCTATTCGTATGGAGTAGCCATATAATAATAATCGTGAGATGTCAATTCTTGATTTCAATATTTATCTTTCCAATAATGATGCACCTGTATTTAGTGTCATCTATGAACATAATATTGTATTCAATGTTAAATCAACTCTTAATTAGGTAGAATTAAAAATTTCAAAATTACGAAAGAAATACGTCGAAAAAGCCAATAAAGAAAAATCATTGGCTACATCATCATCAATCAATTGGTGTCTCATTGTGAAATTCAATCTTAGTTTTATTATCCTTAAGATCGAATGTACAACCTTTTAGTGGTCAATAACAAGGCAAACAAGGACATATGCCACGAGTGTGTCTCAGTGTTGATCAAAGCAGCCAGAAGCTATGGTGAGCTAAACCACACTGGCCTCCTTTTTCTAATAAAGAACAGGAAATATTTGTTAAATCACACAAATGATACAATGTCTCCCTAGCTCCATATCAAAAGGAAAATCACATTAAAATCTGTGTGAATAATTAGTTGCCATTTGCATTTTTGTATGGTTGGTTCTAATTTTTGTTCCTCAGAGTAGATATATTTATTGAGTGATTTTGCAGATCATGGCCTTTAATTTGTTTGAGTAGTTATCAATGTTATTAGAATAGATCATCTACACCATATCTCTTGAAATACGGTCTTCGTTTAAATCTTGTAATGTAAAATGTTTTATGCATTAGACTGTCTTAAAATAAAATATTTTTTATGGGGCATAAATTTATACTTCAATATCAAATACCCTACAAGTTATGCCTCGTTAGACATAAGTTCAATTATTTTTTTTTTAATCGGATGTCCCCGAAGGGACATAACTTCGATTACTAAGAACAATAAATAAGAAAATTTTACATAAAAGAGTAAATATATCTACCTTATTTGCAAACCGTAACATTAATTTTAAAAATATTACAAACCGTATCACTTTATGTTTTTTATACCAATACTTTCATGATATATCCCAAAACCCCAACTATTGTTACCCTTAGAATCGGCTACAATTGTGCTTTGATATCCCTCAAAGATGCCTGATACATCCTCCTCCTCCTCCTCTTTTCTCGCAAACCAACTTCTTTACATTTTTCACTCTTTTCTTCAAATTCATCTTGATTTTCCTATTCCCGACTAAACTTCTTGACATTCTTGATTGAATTTTGAATAAATATATCAATCGTAGATTGTCTAGAAGAAAAAGAAGCAAACTAGTATGTGTTAGTTTTCTTAATTCGATGATTTAAATGAAAAATAAATGTGAAATTGAAAGAAGATAGTCTGTTGAAAGAAGATGTTAGTTTCTCGTTAGTAATAGTCTTGGTGGATTGATTTTTTTTTTCAAGCAATAAAATGCCCTTGAGAGAGATCTATGTTGTTTTTCTTTGTTTACTACTATATGGTATCTGATACAACCATCAAATTATGTTAAAGAGGCTAAGACTACAACTGTAAAGTTTGTGCACGTTTAAGTCTCAAATAAAATTGATAATCAAATTCATGAGTTTTCTTTGAATAACTATTGTATCTAAGCTATATTGCATGTTTAAGAACTTTAAATCGCTATAACATGATTGTTTGAAGCTAAAATCGTAAATGAGTTGACTAATTTTCTCCTTTCTTGGTTTTTTCTATCTTTGTGCACTATCATAGTAAATTAACATTAAATACATATATAATCAGTGGTTCTACTTCTTTTTTTTTTTCTTCTTCTAAGCATGTATTTATGCATGGTTACATTTTTTTATGTGAAATACATATATTTAAATATATATAATTAGTATGAGATACATATATGTTGAATATATATAACTAGTACTAGATATATAAGCAAATAGAGTAGATGGGATTTAATGAATGTTTTTTTGTTTTCGGCCATTGTTATTAACAAATGTATCTTAAATATACTATGTATCACTTAGCAACATGTATCCCATGGCACAGTGTATCTAGATGTAAAAAAACGAAGGTGGTATTACCTGTAATTTTTAAAATTAGAGATATCTAATTGACTTTTAAATAGTTTCTTTTGTGTACCTTTACTCAAAAATTAAAGATCTACGTGCATTAAACTGCTTACTGGACTTCTCCTTTTAATATTGGGCCAGATATCTACAAGTTAAGTTGTATCAAGGCTGGGCTGGCCCATTTTCTAGCCCAGAAACAATGGCGTTCGCTTAATTTCCAAACAAAAACCCTAATCCTTCATTCTCCATCGCCACAGACCAGCACAGAGCAGCTTGAGAGGGAGAGAGAGAGAGAGTACCGCACAGAAAATGGTGACCTACAAAGTAAGCTTTTAAACTCGCTATTATTTTCCCCATGTCTTACAGTTCAGATGATAACCTTTATTATTTATTATTGCAGTTTCATCAGTACCAGGTGGTGGGTAGAGCTCTGCCATCAGAGACGGATGAACACCCAAAGATCTACCGTATGAAGCTTTGGGCTACCAATGAGGTTCGTGCTAAATCCAAGTTCTGGTAAGTACTCTTTTTTTGGACGATCATTCCATCGTTAGTATAAACTTACAGTTTGTTCGGTATCTTTACATATAGATCAAACCGAAGTAGCTACTGCATACAAACTTATTAGAGTTATGTATTGTTTTAAAGAAATTTCAATTATATGTATAGTTTGAACTAAATGCAGTTAGTGCCAGAAGCATATTACTTCCCTTTCGATTTATTAATCTGGTTTTGATTTGACACGGAATGTAAGAAAATAAAAAAAAGGACTTTTGAATCTTGCGGTCACCAAAGCCTAAGATATGAAGAATGTTCCAAAATGCTTTTTAATTTTGATTTTGTGTTCAGGTGTAAAGTTAGTGTTAAAAAGTTGCCAAAAAAGTAACCAATCATTTTTTCTGAAACAGACTAAAAAGAAAGTAAACAAACAAATTGAAACAGAGTGAGTATTAGATAGTTAAATGTGAATTGAGAAGTGAGTATTAGATAGTTAAATGTGAATTGAGAAGTGAGTATTAGATAGTTAAATGTGAATTGAGAAGTGATTATACTGAATGGATGTTGGTTGATTTGGTGGATAAAAGGTACTTCTTGAGAAAGCTGAAGAAGGTGAAGAAGAGCAACGGGCAGATGCTGGCTATTAATGAGGTATGGTCTACTATATGTTTACACTTCTGGGATGTGATGTGTCTTTATGGATGAAAGAATATGATTTTAATTTATTTTGTGTATCTGCTTGTATGTTTGTTTTTTCATGTCAAACTAGTACATCGTCTCAACTGCAAATTAGTGGATATCTCAGAGATTCCATCATGTTTATACTAATTTTACACCCCTTTAATGAGACTAGGGTCTGGCTTTTGAAAAGCTAACATTGGCTATCTGTTGTTTTCTCTAGTTCCCCAAAATTGATTTTGTGTTTCACCATGTATCTATTGCCTCTTCTGTTTCTTTCTTTCTTAAATATCTTTAGTCAGTTAAATACGAAAGTAAGAACTATCTTATTGGATTTGTGTATCCAATGTTTGCTGTTGTGAACTCTAGAGAGTCTTCCTGCCAATTAGAATGTGTGAGGACATTTTTGTTATGCCCTTGTGAAGACAGTTCTCTTTGCACGACATGATATTGCAGGTATAAAGTCGTTTGGAAAGCTTCGTGTTGCTAAAATGTCACTTGCTATTTTTTCCATGTTGATTATGTATTAGCCAATTTGAGTGGATTGCTGGTTTCCTGTTCTGCTTGCCAATCTGTCATTTTTCTTGTCAATTTTTTATCCTAGCGTGTCCAAGCCAGCCTTCCTGTCTTGGTCATGTTTCAAACTGTCTTGATAGGAGCCGCCTTCAACTGTTCCTGCTATTACAAATTACAACCACACTTGCTTTATTGTGGAATTGCTCTGCCTAATTCTCATTTGCAAATTTAGATTTGGAGGGATGCTTTGGTTTTGAGTTGTGCAGTTGCTTTCAGTACAATTTGCTGATGATGCTTGGTGCTCTTAAAGTCTTGCTATTTGTTATTAGTATATGTTTATACTCATACTGTTGTGATTTTGCATGACTAAAGTAGTGTTCTGGTGATATTACTCTTCTCATATATATCTTTTGGAGGTGAAGGTTCAAAGTTTCAGTGATGAGTTTAATGATGAAGCAATGAGTAATAGAGGGAGCAAGCTTGAAAATGTGTGCTCATTGATAAGTCAGGAGAGAGTGAGGGGTGCAGGGTGGCCAAACACCCTATTGAGGGGCTTCTCGAACTTCACCTTTAAAGTGGCATATGACTTCTCCATATTATTGACTGAAATGTTATCTTTGTTTTTGTAGATCTTTGAGAAGAACCCAACTAAGATCAAGAACTACGGTATTTGGCTACGTTATCAGAGTAGAACTGGGTATCACAACATGTACAAGGAATACCGAGATACCACTTTGAATGGAGCTGTGGAACAGATGTACACAGAGATGGCTTCACGCCATAGGGTTCGCCATCACTGCATCCAGATCATTAAGACTGCCACTATTCCTGCCAAACTGTGCAAGAGGGAGAGCACCAAGCAGTTCCATGACTCCAAAATCAAGTTCCCCTTGGTGTTCAAGAAAGTCAGACCACCTACTAGGAAACTCAAGACAACATACAAGGCCACAAGACCCAACTTGTTCATGTAACATGTTAGGTCATCAGTTCATTGAGAAGCAACTTAGAATTTATGCAAATTTTGTTGCACTAGTTGGCCGGTTGGCATAAATGGAAAACCTTTATGTCCTTTTTCCCTTATAATTCTAGGTATCAGACAGTTAAAAGTTTCTCCTTTCTGAGTTCTAAATTTGTTTGCTTCAACAGTTCCCATTCAAGTCTTATGTTTTCTGTTAAGGTTGATTTGTCATTTTGTTGTCTGGATTTTGTTGTTGTTTTGTGATATTACTACTATTGGTGTCAACATGATGCTTAGAGTTGAGTTTGATGGTACCACTTAACTGATAAACAGATCTGGTAAAAGCTGATGTCAAAAGAAGCTAATGAGAGGCTGGAAGAACAGAGATGCTGTACTGGTGAAATTGAAGCCATTCTTTATGTGTATAGTTTAGGTATCTTTTCCTGCTTCCTACAAATGATAATGCGCTATTGCTGTATCTATTACTGTTGATACAGCATATTGGTAAAAATGGTGTCAATTTTCAGCATTGTCGATGCACCTGGGTTGCACTCTGAGTTCCTCTGGCCTATCTGCTTGTTTAGTTTTATCTTTTGGTGTTGGTATTCAAGCAGGGCCGCGAAATAATACTGCGTCCCACATGGCCATGAGGAATTGCGCAGGGCATTAAAGCAGTTAAAGTTGGGTGTTTTCCAAATGAGCCGACACTGAAATACTAACATTTTTCATTCACTTAGTTCAAAATTAAAATAACTTACATTACAACATTACAAAAGTTAATATATCCTCACCTCAACTAATTCAAAACAAAAAGCTCATGCTAAGTGAGGGATCCCATTATTTTATTTGGGGAGCTTCATTATTCTACAAGGCAAGAGATCTATATGCCTAGCTGATTCAGTAGAGTCCATTATCCATCTACTATATTGTATTAGGGACTAGATAAGATCCATTTCAGCAAATCCTTTTTTATTAGTAGCTGATTTATTTATTTTTAAGTGTAATCTATGTCTTTCCAAATAAATCAACACATAGGCATGATTCTTTTCTGTTTTCATTTTCATTTTATAATCACTAGGTTTATGAAATGGATTTCCACTAGCATATTCGCTCAAAAAGAATACTAGTACTAGTAGGTTTGTTTCTGCTATACTTGCTTCTAATATTCTCACTCTTGACCATTTTACCTAATTATTTTTGGCCTTCACAACGAAAAGAAAGGAAGAAATAAAAAGCAAAAATGTCACCGGTGCCGGAGGAAACAACGGCGATAGATTACGTGATGGAGGCAGCTTCGGGTGCACACTTTTCCGGTCTCCGATTTGATGGACTTCTCACTTGTGCTTCATCATCTCCACGCGCTTCTCCTACTCTTACACCCACTCACTTCTCCGATTCTACTGCTCCTAAACAGCCTTTCGTCATCGGTAATTCCTCTAACTTCTTTGAATTATTTTGCACTTTGTAGGGTTTAAATGTCTTTAATTGAGATTTAATGATTTTTGACTTTATATTTGTTTTATGTTTTCAAATAGGGGTTTCTGGAGGTACAGCGTCCGGTAAGACTACGGTGTGTGACATGATCATTCAACAACTTCATGATCATCGGGTTGTGCTGGTTAATCAGGTTTCTTTCATATTCTTGTCTTTGCTTTCTTATTCGTTGCTGCTATATAGTTATAACTGTCAAAGCCACCAAAAAATATATTTGTGCTGTGATTTACCAAGTAATAGATAAATGAAGATGAGCCTGGGAGCAACGGTAAAGTTGTCATTTATAGGTTACAGGTTCGAGTAGTGAGAAACCACTAATGCTTGCATTAGGTTAATCTGTTTAGGTCACACCTCTTGTGGTGTGGCGCTTTCCTGTACCATGCTAATCCGGGATGCTTTATGCACGAGGATGCCCTCTTTTATATTAAAGAGAAGAAAAAAAGAATGCATTCCCTTAATGTGGCATTATGCCAGCATTTTGTGGTATGCTGTTTGGATGCTCTAGCATTGTCATAGAGTATAGAAAGTGAAACTAGATTTTACAATGGTTATGAATCCTAATAAAAATTGTGTGCTCTTCTTTAAATGGGTACAACATTTTAGTCTACACACATTTAATTTGTAATTGTTTGGATTAAAGTGAGGATGCATGTTCATCAGGGAGATCTATGGAGAAGTTACGTTGATCGGAACATTAATGTTTTAGTGACCTAACAATGATGATTGCGCAGGATTCTTTCTACCGCGGTTTGACGCCTGAAGAACTGAAACGTGTCCAAGAGTATAATTTTGATCATCCAGGTAATGCAATGTCCATAGATCTGAGATATAACTGCTTGACTGGTGAAGATCCGGAAATTAGAGCTCCTGGTCTTCTCATTACTTGATTAACTCTCAGTTAGGAGCATGAGCTCAAACTCCGCAATAATATAATGATTTATTTTCAGATGCCTTTGACACTGAGCAGCTCTTAGAGTGCGTTGAAAAGTTAAAGTCTGGGATGTCGGTTCAAGTTCCAATATATGACTTTAAAACCCACCAAAGATGTTCAGATAGCTTTCGCCAGGCATGTATTTGTACCATGTTACCATTCTGTTGTTCTGTCTCCCTACTTTTTTCTTTTCCATGAG
Organism: Withania somnifera; assembly: GCA_039654485.1. NCBI lineage: Eukaryota > Viridiplantae > Streptophyta > Magnoliopsida > Solanales > Solanaceae > Withania > Withania somnifera. The sequence continues at coordinate 11,203,920 of JBDJHY010000097.1, read as the reverse complement.
AACATTTCACACTATGCTCCTCATTTAAGGTCCTTGGACAACACCTAGTTGTTTCAAGTTTGAATTTGTCAACTCACATGTTTTTGGATTTGCTGATTTTACTTGAAATTCGGTTCTTATTGCTACAAAGGATCAATTAAGCCCTTTAAGCTTATTGCCTTATTGGCACATCCTTTATAGGAGTAACGAGATATCCGCAGTCCATTTGTATGAGTTTGTGTTCGCTGCACAGTTCTTTCATTTTAGATGACACCCATGGAATTTGTTTCTCATGGGCCTATAAGATATTGTGCTTCTGTTTCTCTTAAGAAGAGAATCTTCTTAGAATATAATGCATGTAGCTTGCTAGTTAAGTTTCTTTTTCGTTTGTTTATTCTTTTCTTTAGCAACCTAACAAATCTCAAACATGTAAATTCTGCCAGGTGAATGCATCTGATGTGATCATCTTGGAGGGTATTCTTGTCTTTCATGACGCCCGTGTTCGCAATCTGATGAGTATGAAGATCTTTGTTGATACAGGTTCCACTTCATTAATTAATATCGGCGCACTGTTGCATGATGCAGTGCATGTGCATCTTCGTCCCAGCGTATTATTTGTCATCCATGTTGTGTTTCCATCATATTTCTATTACTTTGCATACATGTTCCATCTAGCTTATAAGCTTCATGTGCTGCTAATTCCATAATAGGTTTCAAGTTTATGCTTTTTCGAACAGTGGAGTCCGATTATCTTTTGATTTTTTTTTTTAAAAAAACTTACCAGTCACTTCTTTAACTTCCCACAATAATATTCTACATGTGGCTGATTTCTAGATTTTAGGAAAGAAGAAGAGTTGACTTAAGTTGTTTTCTGAACAGTTAATTTCATCATTTCAAGCATTAATTGCAGAAATAATTATCTATAATATGTTGACTTTTGGTAGCAACTTATCATGGTTAAATTGAGTCAGAATCTCCAGGTTATGATCTTTCATGGTTTCAAAATCATTCTGTTTCACCCTGTCTAAAATGCTATTCATTAACTTATAGATGTTTAATGTCTAATCTACAGTCATATGTGAGGACTAGAATCCTCTTCTAGGTAATTAGAAGCAATCATACTCCAACCGAGTTGTGGGAAGCATTACTTCTACACATCTCCGATGACATGTATGAACCTGCAAGGGGGGAATCTTTGTGCACAGTAGATACAACTTATACCATCTCATTATATTTCTTATTGTACATTAAACTCCATCTTTTATCCAACTTCAGGAAAATATTTATAACAAATAGTGGGTCTTGTTCCGATGCGGGGAAAAATCTTTTTAAAAGGCATCACAAAAAGTAGTAATAAATAAGTGAAAGATATAACTTGAACCTACATGTTAGCACCGTTGTTTTAGTAAGTTGATGGAAGCTAGTAATAATTTGCTTTAATGTCCAATGTGGTATTATGTTAATTAATTTACATAATGAACTAAAGTGGAGTAGCAGACTACCAAGATCGTGTTGAAATTTTCCTTCCAGAGTCTCTTTAACTTAGAAGTTCTTGCTGTACCGGAAGGGAGTGTTTTATTTGGAGTAGTGAACACCAGTTGTAAACACTTAAGCCTGTTTGAGTTCTCTTTAGTTTTACCCCGTTGGAACTATCTTGATGCTTTTCTCTTATTGGAAGTTCTGTCTTTATATTGCCTGAGATCACTTTTCTTAGTCATGATTGCGCCTTACTGGTTATAATTGCTTTATGCTAGATGCTGATGTGAGGCTTGCTCGTAGAATAAGACGTGATACAGTGGAGAGGGGTAGAGACATAAACTCAGTACTTGAACAGGCAAGATTTCCTTTCTTGAAGTATGTTATGCTACCATCATTCTGTTGGGGATCAATGGTCTTTTGGTCTTTAAAGTAATCTAGGTTATTTTCTCTTAACTTAGCCATAGTCCTTCACTTGTGCACAGATGTTATTTAAATTGGAAAGAGAAAATTTTAACTGTTATCCTTGTTTTTGATTAAATACTATCTTTCTTTGGGTAATGTCTTATGCATGGGTATTTGCTAAGAACTTCAAATCTCATTAACGTGAGATTATTTCTCTTTATTCAGCAATTTGTTAGATATTCAGGATTGACATGTTCTTCTTAAAAGTTTAAACTCATGTGTATATTTAATCCTGCTTATATGGCTTTAAGGTATTGTTTAAGAAAATTGAACTTGGAAAATCTTACGATTTTTCTCTCAATCGTGCAGTATGCGAAGTTTGTCAAGCCTGCTTTTGATGATTTTGTTCTTCCTTCAAAGAAGTTTGCTGATGTTATCATACCTAGGGGTGGCGATAATCATGTTGCTATTGATTTGATTGTCCAACATATTCGCACAAAGCTTGGGCAGCATGATCTTTGCAAGATATATCCGAATGTGTATGTTATTCAGTCAACTTTTCAGGTATGCTCATCACTGTTTATGATGCTAGTGAACAATCAACGTTTTTTCAATTTATTAGATGATATGGAGATCATTTGGCGAGGCACCTCAGTATGCATTGAAAACTTCATCTTACGTTAGGTTACTTTAATTAGCCAGCTCTAGAATAAAATTCAAGAGAATTACTCGTGTATCTCAAGTGGAAAGAAATTATACTGACAGTTGGTCTCAATAATTGGTGAATTTGGTGACTTCTGTGTGTTTATCTACTAATAGACAATTTCTTTTCCTGTCTCTATTCCAGATTAGAGGTATGCATACATTAATTCGAGATAAAGATATTTCAAAGCATGACTTTGTTTTTTATTCTGATCGTCTTATTCGTCTGGTAAGTCTCAAATTTTAAACACTTCGAATATAACATGATTTACTAGGCTTAATTTCTCTTATGAGAACTAAGAAGGAAATCTGAATGAACCTTTTTTCAGGTTGTGGAGCATGGTCTTGGCCATTTGCCATTCACAGAAAAGCAAATAGTCACCCCAACAGGTATGTTCATGAGACATTCTATATGATTTGAAGGTCTTTTCTACCCTTTATCTCTTTCAGTTTTCTCTATCATTCCTTGCGGACAAAACTGTTTCTTCTTAGAACAGATTAACAATGATCCTGTCTACTTATTTTTGAATATACTTTGAATTAATAATTTAGTTATAAGTTGTGGGTTTGTGTGACTACGCTGGGTATTGTTGTTGTGGTTATAAGCTGTGGGGTTTATGAAGTGTGAGCACAAATGCTACAGGTTTGCTAGAGATATTTGATTACCTTGTTTCATGATTAGATGTAGGTTTTAGATCATCCAAGAAGCCCTATGCTGCTTTAATCAAATGTTACTCCCTCTATGCCAATTTATGTGACACCCTTTGATTGATCATGGTGTTTAATAAAGAAAGGGAGGCTTCTGAAACTTGTCGTTTAAAGCAAGCATTGACATTTGTGTGATTTTAAATCATCTTACCGAGGGTAAAATGAGAATTGTAAAGTTAAATTACTAAAAATATTTGGGACAACTGTTACCATCCTAAAAAAAAATTAATATATATTTGGGACAAACTAAAAGGGAAGCGTGCCACATTAATTGGGACAGAGGGAGTCTCTTATGGAAGATTTAAGATTTAAAGATGATTTTGATCCATTTCCATCAAAATTAATGCTTGACTGGATACTTCCTCCTGATTGGTTCGCATGGTCTATCTTGATGATTGAGCTTCACTACATTTGATGTGGAGCAAAGAACTGTGCGTATCCTTTTATGAGTACTTTGCATTCGAGGAGCCATCTGCTCATTAGACCTTGTAGCCATCTGGAGGATAAATGAGTTCTATACTTAGGGGTCATCTTTGCTTTTGCACTGACCCCTAAATTCTACCAATCAATCAACTAAGTGTTAATCCCTTACTTGTTTGGGATTACTACTGTGTTCGTTAAAATTTTTTAGGCTCTTTGCTGGTCATATCAACTGGTACAATTGTACCTCAATTCCGAGTAAGTTGGGTCGGTATAGATGGGCTTGATCAACTCGATTCACTCATTCCTGTCTTTACTTTAAAAGAAAAGAGCCTTACAGGCGCGAAGGGGAAGATTCTGAATTGTTAAATGTCTTTGGTCAATATATGCTCAAGCTTATAGCGGTTCATGTACTATGTCTCTTATTTAGTCCATGGCCTTCTCTCATAAAGTCATATTATACTCTGTGTGCTACTTGGACCTTCTGTTGAGTGTGTTCTTTGATGTTCATAACCTACTTATCATTCTCCGTTCTCTTCGTTACCTTCTTAATGTTGGTTGAGAAAAACTTCTTGTTATAGCTGCGTATTAGTGATTCTGTTACTTCTAAGTTTTCTATTGCATAGTCTGCTGTATATGAAACCAAGCTCATATTTTTTCTTGATTCAATTACAGGGTCAGTCTATACTGGTGTTGATTTTTGCAAAAAGTTGTGTGGAGTATCAATTATTCGAAGGTGAGTAATTAGATCAGGTGTTAACAGGCTCTCTTCACTTTTAGATATATACTGGTTATAGATAAAGATGGAATTGACTATAAAAAAAATAAAATAAAAAAGGATAAAGAAGGAATTGAAGTTGGACTGAGCTGGATTTCTTCATGTGTGTGCAAATATGACCAATTACTGGTTTTGTTGAGTTTTAGTCATTTTGAATCTGACATGCTGATTATCAGCCTTCTTCCATAGGAATAGTCCCGGTTATATATGATCTAAATAAGGAGTTCAGATATATAAATGTATCATCTTTCGTTTTAGTTTACACTTTCTAATGGCTGTCAATAAATTGTCTCCTCTTCAGAAGAAAGACCGGAGACTTTGCTTTTGCTTGCCATATTTTCTCAAACATGTGGATATACAAATTTATACGCAGACAATTTGTCCATAATTTAATCTCTTTTTTACTTCAGGCTAAGTTGGGTGAATTATTGTTCATGCAAGGTGTCAAGAATAGAGAAGAAATTTTATTCTTGTAATTTCTAAAATGGAAATGGGTCTGAAAGGGTAGATGCTAGATAAGTTCACTCGTTGACAAGTATGAGACAGATTACCATTTGAATGGTGATGTATAGATGTGTGAAAATTCCAGGAGCATGACAATTGACTTGGGAGAATATGTTAGTTTTATTTCACATTTTGAGTTTTGATATTTGCATGCAGGTAAAGATATACGAAATTGTATTCTGTGATCTATTCAACACTTTTTAAAGGGTACCTCTTAGTTTAGGTAATGCTACCCATGACATTGATAAAACAACTTCCCAAGATTTTTTGCTCCTTAGATTAGCCGTTGAAGCACTTCTACTCGTATGTGCTCTGGTTGGACCACTTTTGTAGTCCATAATCAGAACTTATTGATTTTGTTGATAAGAATTTGAATAATTGATTTAGAAACAGATCTTACAAAAAAAGAAGGGTGTCGAAATAAAGTTGTGGATTTCTGTGTTACATTTTGGATACTGGGCCATGAAGGGTAATTGACTATACTGGGGCATTTGAAAAAGAAATGTGGGATAGTTCACTATTTATTGGTATTTATGCCTTAATCAAGCTGTTTGATGTTGTGAATTGGTTTCTCTACTTTACTCTCAGGACCAATTCATTTGCATAAAATTTATGTTTATTTGCAGTGGTGAAAGTATGGAAAATGCACTACGTGCTTGTTGCAAGGGTATTAAAATTGGGAAAATTCTGATCCACCGTGATGGTGACAATGGGAAACAGGTGATTGTTTTGTTCTTTTTCTTTTCTGCTTCCAAATTGACAGGATAACATGGATAATGTGCTGAATTGCATCTGTGCAGCTTATATATGAAAAACTTCCAAAAGACATATCGGAGCGGCATGTCCTACTTCTGGACCCGGTACTTGCTACAGGTACCATATTTTGGAACCCATGACATCTAGCTTTTGGAATTTCCCCTATTGACGCTCATTTTATTTGGGAAGCCAAATTTGCTACTTGTAGAAAGAGTTGTTTTGTCCTGTAGGTCAATTCAGTTCTTCATATCTGGTGTTTTCTTTGGGAGTTGGAAATCCTTCTTCTGTTGCTTTTGTTTATTGTTGAAAGATAAAACAAGGGAAAGGAGAATGTTAATTATGTGGATCCGGATTCTGGAGACTAAAAAATAGTAATAGCAACAGTGCAGTTACTTGAGTTCTTTTACCCAGTCTTTCACATGGAGATGAAATGTCGTTTTCTTTGCTCTACCTTTGTAGTTTAAAAAAAAAATAGTATTTGATCATATTTGTTTTTAACTGTGAAGGTAATTCTGCTAACCAGGCAATTGAGCTACTCATACAGAAAGGAGTTCCAGAATCCCACATTATTTTCTTAAACCTCATCTCCGTGAGTTGCTGTCTGTTTGTATCTCGTAGATATTTGCAATGAGACAAGCTTCTTCCATAGGGCATTTTACCATGCACTGACTTTTGCTATCTTTTCCTGTAGGCACCTGAGGGAATACATTGTGTTTGCAAACGATTCCCCTCTTTAAAAATTGTCACGTCAGAGATTGATCAGTCCTTAAATGAAGAGTTCCGTGTCATTCCGGGTTTGGGGGAGTTTGGTGATCGATACTTTGGCACTGATGACTGAACTACACAGTTTGCAAAGAGTCTCAGTATTGATGTGCTCCAAAATAGGAACTTTAACACCCTCCAAATGGGGATCTATGATCTTTCTCTTCTTCTGGTTTATCCACTGTTGCAGCAGACGTATAGAGAACACTCATACTGGAAATTCTTAATGGATGTTAGGTCTATGTAAAATCTAAACGACCCTTGCTATATGAAGCACATATTGCTTAATGAAACAGACATCTCTTTAAGTGTGAATCAGTTATTTCCATTTATCTGTTGGTTGAGATACCTGCAGGTCTGCAAATTAGGACTCTGTTCTGAGCTGTCTCTGTGTGTATGTGGTGTGCGTGTCCTCTGAACTTCTGTATCTGCTAGTCTTTCAATTTTGACTAAGGTTGTATGCTGCCATAAGGCCCAAGAAAGTAGAAAACAAGAAGATGGAAATGGGGTTTGGTTATGGACGCATGCCCAGTGTTTGTGGCAGCTTAACAAATAAAGGACACGCCTTTACATATATTTTTGTTGTTACTTATCATAGTTTATGAATACATATCCTCACATAATTTTTTTCACCAATTATTGTAAACTAGTATAGTTTAGTGTAAATAACAGATGTTTGCAAGCTTTTCCCTCTCGGTTTTTAGGTCTAATGGAAGGTCAAAGCATATATACTTGGGGTCTTTGCTGATTGTTGTTGACATAAAGAATATCTGCAACTGTTTCAGAAAACCTTCATTTTCCTTCTGCTTTTTCACTTGTTTAGCAGATATTTTCAACATCATAAATGGCATCAAACTTCCAAGTAAGGAGAATCTATAAGGAAAATACCTTCACTTTTGTTAGACTGAACAGGCAGACGTGTTAAACGTGCTAATTGATAACAGAAGTTAGGATCTCAAGCAGTAGCTTGGGAGTTCTTAGCTATGACAGGAGATCTATAGAGGATCTCTGAGTGAGAATAGCTCAAAGATGGAAGAGAAGAGAAATGAAGAAATAGTAAGATAGTAATTGAGACTAAATGATATTTATATTCCCTTGAAATGACTGTTTACATCTCTATATATTGCCAATCAATTAGCTAACTGCTTTTAATAACCTTTCACGCCAGAATCTTCAAACTAAATCTTAAACCCTAACTACTTTCATAACTATTCCAGTGCTGACCTGGCAGCCTTATTAAAATTCATGTATCAGTAGATCCTTGACCAAAGCTTGAGCTACTGCCTTGTTCCCCCTTCTTTACCATTCTTCTTTGCAAAATAGACTCAGCTTCTGGACAGTGGCGACTATCAACATCAGTAACTAGAGGGTAGGCTATCTGAGTAGGCACCTCATAGCATTTCTTCAGTAAAGGCACATGCACTGTGGGGTGTATCTTGACAGATTCTGGGAAAAGTAGGGTGTAGGCTACAGGTCCTACCTTCTTCAGGACTTGGAAAGGGCCATAATACTGGTAGGAGAGAGGGATCTGTTTGTATTCAAAATTTTTGTCATTTCTGTGGAGTTCAGCTTCTTGTTTCATCCTAAGTAGCTACAGTTTTCTATTAAGAAGAGTACTATCTACTTTAAAAGAAGTAAACTCACCAGGAAGATAGGGCAAATGAAGGGGGTGGTGGTATCTTAGAAAGGACCTCATAAGGGGTTAGATTTATAGCAGAATGATAACTAGTATTATACCAATACTCGGCCATATGAAGACAAGAACACCAATCAGAAACATCATCAACACAAAAACACCTCAAATAAGCTTATAAGCATATGTTCAACATTGCAGTCTGACTATCAGATAGGGATGGTACATCGAGGACATATTCAATTGCACCTCTTGAATTGAGAAAAGCTCAGAACACCACATATCTGTCACTTGTGATAGTATCAGGCAACCCATGCAGTCCAACAATGACATCTAAGAAAACATTTGCCACTGATTGAGTAGTTTAGGGGTGTTTAAGAGGAATAAAATGGCCATACTTGCTCAGCCTATGCACCATTACTAAGATCACTTTATAGCCCTGATATTTAGGCAAACCATCTATAAAGTCCATACTGATTTAGGACTATACTACGTATGGAATACGAAGAGGTCGTAAGAGTCCAGGGTACGCAACTAAATCAACCTTATTCTTCTAGCATGTGTCACTGTTCTTTACATTGTCCTTGACAACCCTTTTTAAACCTTTCTAATAGAATAATGCGGTTAATCTCCATAGAGTAGCATCCACTCCAGAGTGACCTCCCTAAAGGGTAGAATGCCATAATGTGATGATATCCTTACTCAATTGTTTCGATTTTCCCACCACTAATCTTAATTTCCTTCTCAGTTGGTTGTTATGCCAAGCAGATTGGGAAGTGATAGAAGTATTAGACTTTAACCTCTCAATAATTGTCTTCAATTCTGCATCAGAATGCCAACTGTCTGTAATAGCCTAGAGTAAGTTAGAGCTAGAGTTAGAAATCAACAAGGCAAGTAATTCTGCTCCAGTTACCCTAAAAAGGCCATCAACCACCTTATTCTCCACCCCCTTCTTATATTCAATAGTGTAATAAAATGGCATGAGCTTATTTAACCATAGAAATCGAGAGTTTTTTTGGAGTGACTACTCCATCAGGAACTTGAGAGCCTTCTAATCAGTTCTGATCACAAACTTCTTACCAAGTAGGTATTGAGACTACTTAGAGACTGCATGTATAATAGCTAGAAGTTCTGTCACAGACAAACATTGTTGTATGTCTAAAAGAAAGAGCTTTTCTTACAGAAGCAATAGGATGCCCCTCTTACATTAGGACAATACCTATACCATAGCAATTGGCATCATCTCTCACAAAAGTTTTGGTGGTGTCAGGCAGAGCTAACACAAGTGCTTCAGTTAGTGCAGCTTTAAGTCTTTGCCTCTGTAGCATTAGGAGACTACTTGAAACTGTCTTTCTCCAAAAGATTAGTCAAGGGCTTACAGATCACACCAAAGCGTTGAAAAAATCTTCTGTAGTACCTAGCTAAACCAATAAAACCTCTCAGCTATTTTAGAGTGATAAGTGTAGGCCAGTCCCTAATAGCAACTATCTTTTGTGGATCAGTAAAGACAATCTTTAGTAATGAAATGTCCTAAGTATTCAATCCCTTTTGCCCCCCAAACTAACACTTACTTTTCTTGGCAAATAATTGATGCTTCTCTGTCTCCTGAAATATCTAACTCAACTGCCATATGTGTTCCTCTTAAGTTTTTTCTGTAACCAAGATATACCAGTATAAATTTACTTACGAAAGGCTGAAACACTAAGTTCATGAAACCCTAGAAGGTTGCACATGCATTGGATAAGCCAAAGGGCATGACGAAATACTCATAGTGGCTTGAGTGAGTCCTGAATGTAGTTTTGGGTATGTCTTCAGTAGCCATCTTTAGCTGGTGATAACCATACCTCAGGTTTATTTTAGAAAAGATTTTGGATCCCCCCTAAGTCATCTTACAAGTACTCCAAAATGGGAATGTAAAATTTATTCTTGATAGTAGCTTTTTTGAGGTCTATGTAGTCAACACATAATCTCCAGGTACCATCTTTTTTCCCTACCAATATCACATGTGTAGCAAAGGGGGTGCAGCTTGGTTGAATGATACCTTGATCCAAAGTTTGTTCAACCAATAATTATATTATATTCTTTTTAATAGAGGGGTAAATATAAGGCTTTTTATTGATAGGTTCAGTCCCTTGTTGTAACACCACTCCCCTAGAAGGTGGTAGTTGAGTAGGTTCTCCAAAACAATCCCTTAAACTCCACTAATAAGCTGGTCAATTCAAAGTTAGTTTCAGGTAATACCTGAGCTTCAACGGAATACCACTGCATTTCCTCACAAAGAGTGAGAACTAGCTGGATCATGCACAACTGAGAGAGAATGCTTGACATCTTAGCTAACTTTCCAGAACCTGTACTCAAGATCTACTTCCCAGCTCTTCTCAGCATATGCTTTTTTCCCTTGTATGTGGATTCCGTTGTGAATTCCTTGAAATTTATTTTGATATCCCCTAGAGTTAGTGGCCATTGTACCCCTAGTACTATACTATAACTTTTCAAAGGCAATAGCAAGAATTCAGTAGTAAATTCAGCTCCTTGTAGAAGCCAAGAGAGTCTACACATCTTATCAACTCTAATGGTTCCATTAGCTGCAACAACAACTTGAGGAATAGTCTCAACAACTGAACTTTTTAATTGGTTCACAAATGCAGGATCAATGAAGTTGTGTGAGCTCCCTATGTCCACTAATATGTGTAGTGGCTTTTTTTAATGATATCCAGTAATCTTAAGTGTCCTATAGCCTAGGAATTCATTCAGAGTATGGATAGAAATCTCCATCCGCTCACTCAATTGTGTTTTCTCCATTTCTTGAATTATCAACCCCTTATGTCCTTCATCTTTTAGATCACGCCCTTCTTTAACTGACTCCCCCATTTCTAGAATGTACAATTGTTTGACAGTTTTGCTTTTTTGCCCAAGGACATACTTCTCATCATAAAAGAAGCATAAACCCTTGGCTCTTTTCTCATTCATCTCCTCAGGGCTTAGGGTCTTTCTACTAACACCTCTCTGCTGGAGAGGAAGAAACTTGTTTGGATTGGGTAGGATAGGCTTCCTTTGAGTTCTTGATTTTCCAGTCCTCCTGGGAGGATACATCACACTTTCTGCAGTGTTTACAAGAGTAAGTTGTCTGATAGCTTCTAAATAAGATTTATGCATTCTGGAACTTTTGTAAAGTTCTGATAGTGTAGTAGGATTGCTGGGTTTAACTGCAATATTAAGCTCAGGTTTCAACCCCCCAGTGAAGCCACTAATAGCATTTTCTTGTGACAAACTTACCCTATTTAAATGTCTTTAAAAAATGACATTATATTCCTTTACCCTTCTTACTTGTTTACCTTCTTTATCTCTTCCATGGGATCATCAAATTCTGTGCTAAATCTCTCCACCATAGCCATAACATACTCTCCCCAAATAGCAGGTTGGAGATGCTGCCTATATTTCATAAAAGAAAGGTGTCACTGAATGCTTCTCCTTCCAATTGCAATACAGCTACTCAAATATTTTCTTCACTCGGAATGTTTTTCATGGAAAAGAATTGTTCAATCTTGAACAACCACGAGCTCAGATCCTCACCATTGAACCTCTAAAACTCCATTCTCGTTCATCTATTAAAGCTGGAGTAATTGTCTTGGTAATTATGAGGGCTCATTTCTCTACCCCTTGAATTCCTTTCCTCTTGAGGGTTGTACCGTGAAGGTCCATCCTCTTGCACCAATGGAGTTTTATCCCTCCTGATTTTTCAATTTTATTCTTTAACTCTACCGCAGCTTGATCCAATCTTTCTAGAGATGACACCTTTTCCTCTAGTGTTTCAATTGTAGACAACACACTCTTGCATCCTATAGGGTAATTCTCCCATATCTGTGGTAGAAGTTCTGCTAGTCATTTCATCAATTACCCTCGTTTCTTTCACCATGGTTGTCAAGAATCGTTAGGCTCTGATACCACTGATAACAGAATTCATGAACTCAAACAATAGCTCAAGAAATCTTATTAGCTATGATAAGAGATCTACAGAGGATCTCGAGTGAGAATAACTCAAAAATGGAAGAGGAGAAGAATTGAAGTAATAGTAAGATAGTAATTGAGACAAAATGATATGTATATTCCCTTGAAATGACTATTTACATCTCTATATATTGCTAATCATTTAGTTGAGTCAGTAACTGCTTTTAACAACCTTTTCCGCCAGAATATTCTAACTTTTAAACCCTGACTACTTTCATAACTATTCCAGTGTTCACCTGGCTTAAAATTCATGTATCGCTAATAGATTGAGATATGAATAGTATGTAACATCCTCATATTTGCACAAGTCTTGGTGATAGAGTTGACGGTATGAGTGTTCACAATATAGGAACTTCTGACACTAAAATAACAAATAATTTTTCATGAGGTTCAAAATATGTAACGACCCCTTACAATATTGAAGGGATTAATTATATCGAATAAATTTGTCAACACGACTTACATCTAACCCTTGACACCAAAATAACAGATAATTTTTTGTGGCATAAATCTATATGTTTTTATTATAATATCTTACAAGTTATGCCGCATTATAGGGAGGACAACATTTCAGAAGTTACTTCGTGAAAAGGAACAAGTTATACTATAGGCATAATGTATTTTAAAAATAAACAAACACAATACAGATTACAGACCAACACATATACTTCCTACCATCCTACATTGGTGATAGTGAAAACAACCTCTCTACTTCTTTAGATAATGATAAAGTCAGCTGATAAGTCCAAAAACTTACCAGGGTGTTACTATGCAAAAAACTCCCTCTGAGAACCACGAACAAAAGAGCCTCCAAACTTGTAACAATGGATCACGAACGTTCCTGCAAAACAAATGGCCCAGGGTGGTCCCCGGGGTTG
>JBDJHY010000097.1:11143487-11153590 GCA_039654485.1 Withania somnifera | reverse complement strand
TTGAGAGAGGTTTTCCCCCTTAACAGGGCCACGACCAGTTTAGCATAACGGGTGAGCCCACTATGGCAACCTCCCTCATTCACAGCCCCCACAAAGACGACAGTTACAAAGGGTTGTTATATATACCATATATGAGGAAGAATGAAGATACGCTCACAAAACTACTTGCAAAATATTCTTGGAATTCTCTAAGGCTTATTGCTAACTTAAGCATCGAAGAACTACCCCGAAGACCACCCTGAGCCTTGTTTTGCAAGATTCTTCTCAATTTGTTGCTGCACTACCACCTATAGGCAGGATTTCTTTTAATTACTTTATTGGTGATCTTTTCAGATTCATCATATTTCTAGAATTTTTATAATATATAAAATTCACAAACAATTACAAAACTTGTGACAAATTATCTTTAAAAAAGTATAATCTTATGAAAAAAATATTCTCTTCTAGCTTTTTCCATCATATAAGGTTTATTTATCTCTAGATATTAAAAAGGAATAAAAAGAAAAAAAGTATCAAAATTTGGAGCATAAAACCTTAAATTTATAGGTTGAATAACAATAAGAAAAAAAAGAGTAAAAACTTATCTGTATTACTATTATATGGGTTTATATCAAATTAATGAATTTATAACTTCTATTTGAATGTTTATGAATATCACTTAGTCATAATTAATTAATATATATATTTTATTTTTGTTAATTGCCTAATCATAAAAACTTAGAATTAATTCGGTGTGAACACCTGTAACAATAGGTGTTATCGAAAAATATGTCAATTATTTGTAAAATTTCCAAAGAACCAATCACATTCAAATGTACCAATGTGAACAAGAAAATATTTTTCAATATTGTAGAGGAATAAGGTTATATATGTTGTATTATGCTTGTACATACAATTTGCTTCTTCATTTCCGAAAATTTAAGAATTTGAAACTTTTGGTACAAAGTGATATGACTTCTTAAATATTAATAATATTGGTATATAACTTTGCAGAATTCACAGTGAATTATCTTTAAAAATTTATAAGTTTATGAAAATTATTTTCTCTTCCATTTTTTTTTTCATTATATAAGATTTATTTGCTATCACCAAATATTTAAAAGAAATAAAAAGTGAAACACCTCTTTTTCCGTGTGACTAGAAATTCTTAGTGACAACCTCTCAATTATCACCGCTTAGCCTCTCTTGCTACCACGATATTAAAGTTTTGAACCATAAAACCTTAAATTTATAAGAGGATTTGTATGCGTTTATAAAGAATAAAAACCTTATCCGTGTTATGTGTGTTCATATTTTACATCAAATTAATAAATATATGACTTGTGTTTGAATATTCATGACCATTATTTAATAGAGTAACGATTAATAAGTACATATTTTTTTAATTAAATTACTCGGTCATAATAATTTGAAATAGTTTGGTGTGAATACTCGAAGGGGCTGATAAGTATTTTTGAGAGAAAAAAAGATCAATAATTTACAAAATCTTCAAGAAACAATCAAATTCAAATGTAGCAATGTGAACAAGGAAGTATCTCCTTCAGTATTTTAGAAAAATACAGGTGTATACAATGTATTCTGTATGTATATATATATTTTGGCTCTTCATTTTCAAAAATTTAAGAATTTGAAACTTTTGGTACAGTAAATCTGACCTTTTCTTTTCTACAATATACTCTATAATATAAATTGTGAATTTTCCTGGGCCTATATATCTATCATATTGGGAAAGCATGAAACAGAGTGGGCCCACTTAAGGACAAAAAGTCTTCTTCTTTCTCCTACTTCATTCTTCTCTCATTCAATTCAACTCAATTCCCTCTCTTAAAATTCAAGATTTCAATTTTTTGGATAACCATTTGGAAAATAGTAGTTGGATTTGAAGTTTATTGTGAGAATTTGATATGCTTTGTATTGATTTGGAGGTCATCATACACTTGTCAATTGGGTTGCTTTAAGTGTAAGTCATAAAAGAAGAATCTTTGTCACTTCATTTCTTATTGTTTATCTACTTTGGTGGTTTTCTTTCTTTCTTTCTTTCCTTTTTTTTTTTTTTTTTTTTTTGCCTGAAGATAAAACTGGCTAATTCATCTGTTAAATCAAGAAGTGTTAATCTTTTTTGGGTGTGGGGTTGATTAATTGTACTACTACAGTCTTCAAATTTAAGTGATTTCTTGGGGGGAAAAAATTAATTTGAGCAAGTTCATTTTCAATGGTATTTATTTTTCATGATTGATTTTTATGAAATCTTATTTTGGTATGAGCTCAATTATATTGGTACCATGTTAAAATTGAGTGATTTCTTGGAAAGAATTGATCTTTGTAACTTTAGTTCTTATGCTATCTATGATGAAAAGTAAGGCTTGATTAAGTGGCTGAGCACCTCCACCATCAATGGGTAGTTTGAGGGTTCGAGTCACGCTAGAGGGTAAGTGGGAACACGGTTGATCCTCCCAATGGGAAAAAATTGATATCTATGTTGCAGATTGTCTTTTAAGCCAAAAATGGCTAATTCCTTTGTGAAAGTCATGATCCTATAGTCTTCTTGCTTTTGATTTGATTAAACCCTTATCCTCTTTAAATTGAGTCATGTCCTGGTAAGATTTGCTGCCCTGGCAATCAGCTGATAGACTTGCTATTTGTGTTTTTTTCCTTGGTTTGTTTGGCTTTTTTTAATCATAAATTGTTGACTTATTCAGAGATTATTTCTGCTGTTGATGACTTGGCCTGCTTTGATAGTTTAGATAGCTATTGCTAAAGGAGTCAATTCTCTTAATCAGTAACTTAAGAAGGAGTATTACTTTCTGAGTTGAATAGTTTAAGCTGTTCAGAAAATATTGTGGAGAGATAATTTTCTCTGGAAGATCCAATTTTTGACAATTTGGTCAACAGGACAATGAAAATGAAAAAATTGGTTACTTTGTAAACACAGCCTGATCATTCAGGACAATTTGAGAATACTGATTCTGATGCTTCAAGTTTTCCTGTTATATGATTGTTAAGAGGAACAAATTGGTATTTGTTGATTTGGATAGTTTGGGATTTTTCATCTGAATGATGACTTATTCAGTCACCACATGTTTTAAGGGGATGCTTCAATTTTCATGTACGAAATGAAAGCCTTGTGAGTTAAGAGCAAAGTATATTAACATTGTGTTTGACTAACTACTAAGATACCGTTACATGGACAACCACCTCCTCCTGCTGCCATTTTTGAATAACCTTGTTTTCTGTAAGTTTTTTCCCTTTTATACATTGTTTTCATCAGATATTATTTTGTTATACATAAATGCTCTTCTTAGTTAGCATTTGATAAACGATTTCTTCATGAGGGGAGCTATGATCTGAAATGCAAGTTGGTATAGGCCAAACATTATTAAACAGGGTTGTTTTAGACAATTGTGATTTTGTAAATGGCGGAATGAAGTATCTAAAAATGTCATATCTTAATATATCCAAATTATACGGCAACGTTGGTCCTTCAATTGTTTTATGTCGTTAAACCTGACTTTTTGTAGTACATGATGCAACTTTGAGTCCTCTTTCTTGAGGGAAACGAGTACATCACCTATAATGAATTTGATAAGTTCTACCTTCATTCTTGTTCTTATTGACATGGTACTTTTTTTCACTTTATGATCTTTTTCATTTGAAAGATTATTATCACTTCGTTACTCTATTGTTTGAGTGGAAGGTTGTATTTTGTTTGATTCGGAACTTCACTTTTTAATCAATTAAGTGGGAAAATCTGCAGGTTAAAATTCCTGGGATCAGATGTAATACATGTCACTGCTCTGGTGTTCTGACAAGATCAAACGGAAACATGGGGAAACTAGAAAGTGAAAATTCTGTGCAAGTAGATGGTAGAAATTCTGGTACGTTATGCCAATTTTGTGGCAATAAACAAGATACTACTTGTTTGATCAGTCTGGCTGCTTCATTGCATAGCAGTAACAGCTCTATCTCATGTTACAGTATGCTCACCTTTCTTTATTGCATACTTTTGACCATCGTTTTCATTCTCTTCATCATTGCCTAATGTTGGTTCCTTATTCTTTTACCATTCAGGTGACTTTTCAGGTGATGCAAGCTCAGATGGGAGGTTAGTTGTAATTTAGTTATGTTAAAAAAAATTTGGTTAAGGTTAAAAATACCTGCCTGCTTTCCTTTCAGAAATAACGAAAGTCTTGACTCATGTCAATGTGGTTTTCATTTTGGTTTTAATCTGTTCAGGACTTATATTGATGAATGTAGCACAGATAGCAGTCAAGAGGACTGCTGTTCTACCATGCGAACGGGAAGGGATGCTGAACTCATGAGAAATGGTAATTGTCAGGAAGCCAAAAGTAGCAACATTGAAGGAGATGATGACTACGGATCTGGTGTCTCTTCTAGTTATGAACTGGATCAATTCTGGGTGCCCCCAGAACCAGAATGTTATGATGATGATATGGAAGGCAGCGTGGCTAATTATGATGATGATGAATGTGGCGATGGATGGGGCAAGCCAACTTCTTTAACCAGCCTTGGGGAAGAAGGTTCTGGGAGCCACAAGTTTAAAGAGGAAAAGCAGAAGGCGTTGGAGGAAGTGATGAATGGGAAGCTTAAGGCCCTTGTTAGCGACCTTCTTAAGTCTTTTGGTGTTGCCTCATCAGGGGGTGACAATTGGGTTGATATAGTCACCTCCTTGTCTCGGGAGGCTGCTTCATTTGTGAAGCCTGATTCTGCTGAAGGAAAGGCTATGGATCCAAATAAATATGTGAAGATAAAATGCATACGAACTGGTTCTCCCAGCCAAAGGTATAACAGAACAATGACATGTCTCATCTCTATTAAATTTAACTCTTGGATTGTCAAAGTGGAAAAATATCTGTTTCCTAGAGTTTGATAGTTTTCCTCTATTTGTTAAGTTTCGACTGAATGACCGTGCTTGTCGATCCTCTCTTTTTTTGGTTTCCTCCGCCATATTTTCACTCATGGCTATGTTTGAATATCTGCTTAATTTAGTTACTCATATCCTGAATATTACCTTTTAGGCTGTCCCAAAATGGAGTCCTTCGTTCTAAATGATACATTTCCATTCTCTATTCATTACTTTCTGTATGTTTTTTTTAGGTTACATATAATCATCTTTATTCTTTTAAAATCTCAAGTTCATCAGAAAGTAACCTTACCTCTAATTGTGCACGTACCTTTTGTATACAGTATAATTGACATTGTACTTTTTATCTGTATGTTTGTTATCTAAAGCTGAATTTAAGTCAAAGAGGGAACCTGGGCTTACATTGTAATTTTCATGTTTTTTAGTCAATTTATCAGAGGCCTGGTCTTCAAAAAGCATGCTGCCCATAAACATATGCCAACTAAGTTTGAAAAACCTAGGCTGTTGTTGATTGAGGGTGCATTAGGTCTCTCAAGTGATTTGTCATCATTTGAGTCAATGCAACAGGTAAACAAGAAACTCTCCTTATAAGTGAGATAGACCAAAAGGGGAATATATTATAATCTGTGATCATGTGTGCTTATCAATTAATAATGACAGGAGAAAGACAGTGTAGTGAAGTCTATCACTGAAATTCTAGAGAGGTACCAGCCAAATGTGATATTGGTTGAGAAAACTGTTTCTCGTGACATGCAAGAGTCTATTCTCAGGAAAGGATGGACACTGGTCTTTGATATGAAAGAACATCGCCTGGAGAGAGTTGCTCGTTGCACTGTTTCACCAATCTTATCTTCTGAAATCTTATTTGGCCATAAGCTCAGACAGTGTGATTCCTTTCATTTTCAAAGGTTTGTAGAGGAACATGACACTTCTGATGATGGTGGAAAAAGGCCTAGCAAAACACTGATGTTCATTGAGGGCTGTCCTACTCATCTGGGATGCACGGTGAGTCGTCTTCCTTGTGTTAGTTTTAACGACATAGAGCCTGTTTGAATTGGCTTATTTTAATTGCTTTTAAGCACTTTTGTATTGTTTGGGTAAAATAAAAAGTACTTTTAGGCACTTGATTCTAAGTCAATAATGAAAATAAGCCAAAAGCCATAAGTTAATATTTCTAACTTATGGGCTTTGGCTAGCAACTCATAAGCTAAAAGTCAATCCAAATGGGGTCACAGAGTATCTAACTAGGGATTCTGTGAGTCATTGCTCAGGAAACAACAAGAAATGAAAAAAGTCAGAAACAATATGCTAGAGTACATCAGGAGATTTGCATAGCATTTGCCAGATCATATCATATGAGTTAGTTTTGCATCCATTTGGCCCTCGCATTTGTTCGAACGCTGGGCTTTGTATCTTTTGTGACTGCAACTGTTTTAAATGGATGGATTACTATAATCTTTTGGATCTTTGTGAAAACAACTGATTTAGCTCATGCACTTCATTAATTTACCTCGTGTACTAACAAGCGAGCAAGCTACTTTTGCTTTTGGAACTTCTGAGACCCTTCTAGCGCGTGGTTTTTAACTCTAAACATGATGAAAAGATCTAAGGTGTTTATCTGAGAATGGTCTTTTCCTGGTTCCTTGCTCCATTTTTCTTTAGTATTATCTTGATATTTAGTGATTCATATCTTTTCCTTGGGAGTTTGTGTGATTCTGGAATTACTTTCTGGTAAATAATTGAGGATTGATGTTTTTCCCTAGTCTACTTTGTTGTAACATCTATCTTCACCCCCCACCGGAAGTCCCTTTTTTATAAAGAACATTCATCTCTGACCCTGATCTTTTGTGCAGATCTTGTTAATGGGAGCTAACAGTGATGAACTGAAGAAGATTAAATGTATTGTACGATGTGCAGTGATCATGGCATATAATTTAATCCTCGAGACTTCTTTCCTTCTAGATCAGAAAGCAATGTTCTCAACTATTCCTCTTAGCCAGGTGGCGAATTCAATAGCTACTGACACCCCAGCTGTTGGTGCTGAACAAGAAGTTGTTTCAACTGTTGCTGAGACAAATTTGTCCTGTTCAGTTGATGTCCCAATTTCCAATGGCTTCCATCAAGAAATAAGGCAAAACCTAGAATCACAAGGCGACTCTCTGTTATTTGAGCCATATAACCCAGTTGTTCTTTCTGGGTTGTCATTCCTCTCAGCCTCTCTGAAAAAGGTTATAGGGGATAACTTTCCTCTCTGCCCCACCTCTAGTGAGTCCATGCCCTCATGTTTCAGTGATAATGGATACAACGAAGATGATCAGAAACAAACTGATAGTCAAGCTCCTGACACAACTGAGGTGGTTAATCAAAGTGATACAGATCAGAAAGCCACTACTTGTGATGACAAGATGGTATCCAATAAAAAACAGGTGCATACTCCAAAAATGAGCCAGGGAGAATCTTTGGAATCACAGTTATCTGGTAAGAATCCTGAAGACCAAGGGAATATGGGGAATGGTGTTACATCAATGGATACTGAGAGTATATTAGTTCTGATATCAAGCCGGAATGCTTCAAGGGGGACTATGTGTGACCATAGTCATTTTTCTCGCATAAAGTTCTATCAGAATTTTGATATTCCACTTGGAAATTTTTTGCGGCATAATTTGCTAAGTCAGGTGTGTAGAACTTGACACTATCACTTCAAACTCTTCTTGTTCTGTCACGGTACTACGGTAGTTGCAATTTGATTGGCAATTTTCTTAGGAACGCGTGGTGGTCATTTTGCTGAGTATATCATTAATAGTTACTAAAATTATCTATTTAAATTGTGGCTTTATCAATATCAGTTGATACTTTTCCCTGTACTGTGGAGTTTGTTTTAAATGTTAACAGAAAAGTTGTCGTACAGAAACTGCCATGCAAGAGCTGTGATGGACCCCCTGAAGCTCATATTTTCTATTATGCGCATTACAATAAGCTACTTGCAATTCAAGTCCGTTCTCTTCCAAAGGACAAGGGGCTTCCAGGTGAAAGTGAAGGGAGGATTTGGATGTGGAGCCGTTGTGGTAGATGCAAGTTCCAGATTGGTAGCTCAAAATCTACGAAAAGAGTTTTAGTATCCACTGACTCACGTGGCTTTTCATTTGGAAAATTTTTGGAGCTCAGCTTCTCAAATTCCCCTTTGTGTAATAGACTGGCTGGCTGTGGTCATTCTTTGCACCGGGATTTTCTCTACTTCTTTGGGTATGGTCACGTGCGGCTATCTTTAGTTTCTGAAATGTATTATTTCATGTAAAGCCTAATGATAGCCTTTAGCTATCTGTTATGAAAAATTCCATTTGACATCGCTCGAGATATATGTTGAATTGTTTGCTATGCGTAACTTAAGTTGGGATTTGGATGGTGCTTTTCTCATATTTTATCCTTCCTTTTTGAAGTATTCATGTTAATTTTGAATTTTCTGCATGGGCAGGTTAGGGCATAAGGTTGCTGTGTTTAAGTACTCAACCGTTACTACTTACTCCGTGTCTCTTCCTCCAAAGAAGCTGGAGTATAGCAGTTTTGTCAATGGAGAAGTTCTGAAGAAGGATTTTGAAGATGTATGTTTTTATGAGTGTGACTGTCTTTTTTCTCATTAAGTCTTTTAAATACTTGGCTGAACATGGAAGTTACATGCCCTATTGCAAGTTTCTGTTGACTAAGATTTTCTTTCTTTCTCAACTAGGTGTACATGAAAGGAATTACGATGTTTCGTGATGTAGAAAAAGCTTTGAAGGCAATAGAGTCTCGTTTTGTCGGAACAAATCTAAATCTTCAAGGATCAATTAAGAAGTTTTCTGAAATAGAGAAAATGTTGAAGGAAGAGAGAACTCAATTTGAGGTTAGCTCCTGCTTGCTGCCATTCTGGGATTACTTGTTCCTTTAGCATTTTATTTAATAAATGTCATCATTTGGTGCATTCTTTTCCTCAGTGTAACTTGGTACTTACATCCTTACTTCTGTGACTGAGCAAATGATTTTGATGTTTATAGTCTTGGTTAGGATACAATAATGTTAACAGATATGAATTACATACAAGTACATGAGTTGTTAGCTTTCTGATTTTCTGGTTGATGAGAATCGGCATTCAGGTATAAGTCAATAAATGTTGAATGCATTTATGTGCATGTGGGATAGTGAAGCAATACCCAAAGCTGTTTGTCTTTTTTCACTGAACTCATTTACGATTTTTCTATGTAATCTTATTATTTTACTTTTACTAATCTGTGTGGATTCTATGTCAGGTTGATATTCAAGATGTTTTGGATGGGAATCAGGATGTCGTCATGTATAAACTTCTAAGCTTGAATAGAATACGGCTGGAGCTTTTGCTTGAGTCCTGTGTGTGGGATCGCCGTCTTCATTCGTTATTGTCATCTGATTCTATCACTGTCAATCCCAAAACTATTGACCAGAAGCATCATACACTACCAGGTATCAGTACTTCTAACCACAGGGAGCAACACGAGAAAAGCAGTGTTAAAGGAGATGCTAATTTTTTTGTGGAAAGAGATGACAGATCATTGGAAGACTCTCGTGGAGATGATAACTGCAGGACAGAAACTGCAATAGGAAGTCGTGATGTTTCTGATACCGACTATGATCTGAAATCGAATGTTGAATCATCTGCAAAAGCAAATGGTTTTCCCATTAAAGAGATCCCTGTTGATACACAGGATTGTGGACAAGATGAACCATCGACTTTATCTGCTTCCAATGATGGTGCTGCATCTACAACTGCAGCCAAAGTAAATGGAAACGACTTCAACCTTCAGGATATGACGATGAAATCTGATCTCTCTGATTACTGCCTTTTTGGTAACGAGAGTAACTTACAGCTCAATCTTCCCTCATCCATTCAATTGGAGACAAATAAACTAATTGCTGTTGATGCTGATGCTGGAGGTGTGTGTGATCCTAACAATTCTCAAAGGAGTAGATCCCTCTCCTCAATGTTTTCCGACATGGAGAATGATGATGGGTGGTGGACTCCATTTCCTGATATTTGGTGTCAATATATGGAGGATCTCCAGAGAGGTCACCTGCCGAAGTTAGGATCTATCACAAACCATGATGTAGAATCTACTACTTATAAACTTATTACTGATGAGGGTGCGAAGCTGCACATTCCCCTTGGAAGTGATAAATACATTGTTTCTGATTATGAAGATGAATTTTCTAG
>JBDJHY010000097.1:11127685-11138639 GCA_039654485.1 Withania somnifera | reverse complement strand
CTCTTTGGAAAATTAAGAGACTATTGACCTTTTTATAACTATTTTACACTTTTAAAATATAATTTATTTTAATAGTTAAATGACTTATAATTAATAGAGATAATATAGTAAAATTATTTTTTTATTTTTTACTTTTTAAAGAAGTATATCAAATCAAAAATGAATAAGTAAAATGAAGTAATATAAGATGTGATAAATTAGAAAGCATTTTTACCATAATCACTTCTACCAATTATCAGGAGATTACTAGATTCATCCTCCCATTTTAAATGTTTGCTACTCCTGTAACATTTTGAAGTATATGATTTTCTCCTCTGTTTTGAAACAAATGAAATGTCGGAACGTGACACATTCTTTATTCAAAATATTAATTAGAGATATTAATTAAAATATAATTTATTAATATTAATTTTTTTGCTAGTTCTTATTTCTTTTTTAAAATTAAAATAGTCAATTCATACCCAATAAATATTTAAATCTACCATATCCAAAATAATCAAATCCACCCAAGTATCATACCCTGCCAAGGTAACAACACAGGATCAGTACATTCGATCTACCATTGGAGAATTACCACATGAGTAGAAATATAAATAAGTATAAGTAGATAATCACACATCAAATCAATCCAAAAGCAAAGTAGGTAGAAACATAGGAATATGTAGATCCAAGATCAAACAACATAAAAGTAAGTCGATGGCATACTGGGACAATACTTGTGATAACTGTATCAGAGGACTCTATCTCGGGTCTACCAAAAAAGCATAAAATGGCCTCTTCCACTACTAAAGTGAAAAACTCATCTATTACCGCCATATGGGACCATAGCCCTACCATAACCTTTACCAATCAACTAACCAACTCTACCCGTCTGTGATCTACGTTGACCTTTAGCTAGAGGCGTTGGTGCTCTAGATGGATATTGAGAAATGGATTGGGGTCTTCTCTGCCCTAGTTGTGGATAATACCTTATCAAGTGATCCAGATCTCTACAAGAATAATAAGATCTCGAAATAACGAACTACTGAGATGAACCAAAAAAATTTGAGTGACCATCATGACCTGAACACCTCTACAGGGACCCTAAGAACTTTGGCCTAAATTATTGGACCCACAACCAACATGACTACCCTTTAATACATACAGAGTTGTATAAATCAGCCTACGGTGCCGGAAGGAACCATCTCTCCTAAATGAGCCCATATCTCCTGATAAGGCACCACAAAATTGACCCAAAGTGCAAGACCTCTTGTTCCTCAAATCTCCAAACTCGTTTCTCTCCATTAGCTTGACTTTCTGAGCAGTCTCAACTACTCCTAAAACAAAGCTACCTGTTGATATACTCTGAACACAATTATACAAATAAAGTAATTTAGTCCTCATTCGAACCTATGAATCCTCTCACCTTGATCCTGAAAATTGCCCTAGCATACCTAGAAAAGGCACAAAAAGGGGTCTTATGCTCCACCACAGTCATACTCCCCTAAGTCAACCTCACTGCTTGTTCCTCTTCCTTAAATTCCAAGTGAAAAATCTATCATATAAAGCTTGGGAAAACATCTCCTGAGTTACCGAAGAAGATCCTGTAGGTATATTACTTATGTACAAACACCACCAATATTGTGCCTGATCGCGCAGCTGGAGTGTAGTATAAAGAACTCTAAGTGTCTCTACTAATCTCACGCTCTCAAGAGACTCATGAAAAGTGATAAAACTCGCATACATCCTCAGTCTTTCCATCTTGGAACTGAGGTAGATCCATCTGTTTGATTTTTTCGTGTCAACGTTGCTCATCATTAGATAATATGAGCCCAATCATATCCAGGGCAATAATACTCGATAATGATACTTTATCGTCTCTATAAACCTCTAGTGGATGAATCACTGGACCCTACATAACTGGGGCTTGCCATTGATTTGGGGTATGGGGCCCTACTCTAGTCTGTGAACCCTGCAATGTGCAAGTCGCACCCCTACTCGATGACATACTCTTAAGAACTCCCAATACCCTTAAAAGTATATCCTAAAAAATCAGTGCAATTGCATACTTAGAGGGTATCTATACCGCATTAAAATTCATCTCAGGCTTTAAGAAAGCTACTCTAGATTGTCCCCAAACTAGTATTTCACCCCGATATCTACCTCTGTCATGACCTCTGACCCATCCCCTACTTTTCCGTCTGACTTGGATCTTATCAACTGGGGTGGGGACAACTTTCTCTCTACAACCCCTCTAGTCCTATCCATCTACCAAAAGAATGAATAAGGACTCAATATTCAAACGGACCAACCACGAAAGATAAGAATAAAAGAATGAAAGGAAAAGTTCTCTACAAGGTTCCAAACCTCTCGAAGATAAGTAACGGACATTTCTATGCGCGGATACCAATTTTTATGATCCAAAATCTGATCATAATGGAATCTATCTCACCCACTGAATAGGTAAGCTAAACAACTATAATAAAGGGTAAATACGAAAGTAAATAGAGTAAGTAAAAAGAAAGAAGTTCCAATATGAAAAATTCAATCTACACAGCCATCTCAAAACCTAGAGTCACTTTGCACAATCTTCTAATAGTATAAAATAAAATATCCAAAAAATAAGCTCAAATACAAGTCTCGAATGTCTCTTCATATCTAATAGAGTAAGGAAATAACAACGAGAAACTCCATGATACTACTAGAGGAATCAAAAAGCTACCTCCTGAAAATCCAAAAAAAGAACCCCTGGTCGAGTCTAAAGTGAATCATGAAGCACAAGTCTTGGTACCTATATAAAGTGTAGAAGAAATCAAGGGTGAGTATTAAAAATTACTAATACTCAACAGCATCCTCGACTAATACTAAAATAAAGTAATGACGAGAACCTAACACCGGACACACACTCCAAACCTCCAATAACTGCAAACTACAAGCAGATAATATACCTAACAGAAAATATTGCAAATACATACACAAGGCTGGAAAAAAAATCCACAAGTAACTTCATATAATTTGAAACTAATAACAAATAATACCAAGTCAAGTAGTCTTACCCAACAAGTTGTCCAACCAAGTAACAGCACTATAATCGAGATAGTAACACCAAATCTAATATTCTATAGAGGCAATTCAATTTAGACAAGTAGTATAAATTAATAAGAAAAAGGAAACTTAGTTATTAACATTTGGTATAAATAAACAGATAAAGTAAGGAAGCCAATTACATGCATCATTCTATGAGTATGCAAATGCAATGTGATGTCGAGTGTGATGATGTCAGTTTGTCCTACAATACATACCTGAGTCTAATATTCGAACAATCAGGAACCATGTGGTATAGCTAAGCTATGTATCCATACCAACTCGATCCCCAATCTTATATCATAGCAATGTCAAAATGAGCCTCGACCCTTACTTTTCATATCATAAATAATCTTATATCATAGCAGCACCAGAATAATCTTGCTTTTTATATCCTTTTTCTCTTTCTCTTTCATACCATTTCCATTACTTATTTCAAGATCCACTTTTTCATATCTACTATATAGAATCCAAAAAAATTAAGCAATTTCATATGCAATCATGAAATGACAATTTCAATTTAAATAGATCAATAAGTCCCCTACACAGGCAACTCAAGTAAATCAACTCTTTAATAAAATAGAGCTCTCATGCAGGTACAAGAGCAACTATAGAATTAACTCAAGTCAATCAATCCACATACACGGGAAATTCACCGTTACACAAGTCTTAAATCAAAATAATCAATAGTCGGAGAATCATTAACACATATGGTAACTCCTTCATTTTATCCCAATCATGATTGACTCTAGTGTTCAAGTGACAACCCATCATGTCACCCACACGGGCACCCCCAATACTTTCAATTGCAAAAGCTATCACATAAAACTTAAACACCTAGTAAAAGAGTTAAAAAAAACCTGTACTTTTCTTAAAATCGAGGCCACCTATCACACTCGGACTTTTTCCTTTCCGAAAAACTTCTATTGCATAAAAACTTATCAAAATATGAGTCTTTATAAAAGATCATGAACAATAATACCCATATTAATATATACTTCAAATCGGGTCACGAAGCCACTCAAAAATTTGAGCCCGACGCCTCAAACCAAAACTGATTTTTTAAAAAAATTTATGTTACCATATTTTTACTATCCCAAATGTTAAATTACATCCAAAACTGAGTTTGTTTTTTGTAATCAAAACCTCGCTTGAAAAGTACTTATAAGGATCTTAAAATGTATTAGAAGACGGGGTAGCCCATCATTGAAAACATACCAAAAAATATCCATATGGTGACCATTCGAGGCATCTTACGATCTCTGGGCCATCCCTATGAGTCGTGCCCCCTACGACTTGGTTCTACTTAAACAGTAACATAGGTATACGAGTGTCCATACTGCCTATGGGCCACTTACACGAGCCACTTGACAAATAAATTAATTTAACACAAGTTTCGAATAAACCCTCGAAATTTATTCGGAACCTCGTATACATAAACCATATAAATATATTACTTTTGACATTCTGCTTATGTGCTGACATAACAACCTGATTCCAAATAGATTTTGCATATGAGCGGATGTAACAACCTATCAAAATAGATTTGGTACATAGATAAGTATTGGTCGATTTGACACCTAATCTCCAGTGATATCAAGAATCATATTTGTCATCTTTCCTCTTCTTAATTATCATTTTTTTAAAACCGTATCATCAAGAGTCTTATTAATTCAAGGTCTCTTCTCATTTTTCATTTCATTATCAATCAATCAATCATCATCATCAGCTCAATCACAAGCATGCAATGAGATCAATTACAAGTTATCATTCAAAAGTCACTATAAGAGTCTAGCTACCATTAAACGATAACCTACCTTAAGTAATCGATGTAGACTTCACAAGCTAGGTACAGTTGCCTTTTTCTTTTGCAAAGCTTCTGATTTTCTGAGTTCTATCAATAATCATACCACAATAAATCACTCATGAAGTCAAATCAAGTCTTGGATTATTCGCCCCAATAATTTAACTCCTTTTCATAACCCTAGGGTAAAAGGATTTTTTTAATCATAAATCAATCTAATTCCTCATTATTCACGTTTTCAAGGCATAATTCTATGTTAAAATACACAACTTAACATCCTAAAATCAATTCTAAACGATTTTTCACTGCCCCATATCCTTTTCATCAATTCTCCGGACCCAGGGTTCCAACCCATAGTCTCTACCAAGAACAACTCTCGTGATTCTAAGATACTAGAAATCATTAGGTGTTTATGGGGATTCAAGAGGCTTACCTTAGCGAATAAAAATACTTAATAACTTACAAAATTGCTCTGGAGTCATTCTACGCCCCTATACTTAAGTTTTTTGTGAAATAACACTTACGTGAAAAAATACCTGTGTGTCCTCGCTGTAGCGACTTGAGGGTCATTATTACAGCAAGGCCTCTACGGTGGATACTAGCCAATTTTATACTACCACTATAGCGGTCCTTCTGCCCACTACGATGATCGGGGTATCGCCACGACGACCATTGGTAGTGGCCACCTCCTTAAGAGTTAAAATCGAGTCTCTCCTCAATACACAACACATTTTAAGTTTTCTGGCAATACAATTCAATCCTAACGCGGAAACTTTCATAACCGGAGTTTTAGAAGCCTAAATATCATTCATAAAGATGCTACGAAAATCTAAACCCATCTACTATTCATATTTAAACTCAAAACAACCCAACACTAATCCGCCAAAATACGCTGCTCACAAGCATACATGACTATAATTTTAGTCAGGACTATCACTATGAGATTTTTCTAACTCTCAGTTCAGGGGTCTTTCTACCGGGAAACTAAGGCCCTAAATCACAACGTAACGACAGGACGGGACATTACGCTTTGCTTATAAAAGCTTCATTTATAAGCATTTTGGATATTTGACAAACGCGTAAATAAACTAAAAATAATTATACATCAATTGATCTAACTTATAATCTTAATCAAACACCACTGATTTTGCAAAGCAAAACTGATAGACTTGTTAACCTAATATAACCGGTTAAAAATCTCTCACTTCTAAAAATGTTTATATACAACTACGATAATTCAATGATTTCCTATTTTATGCTAATATAATTGATAACACTGATCATTCTACAACTTAAAAGTCTTAATATAGTATAGTAGTACTTGTTTCGTTCCTATAATCATGACTTGAATGTTTCTTTCTTTATATTGACCAAAAACATGGAGCGACTTTTTGGCAAAGCGAGAATAATCAAAGAGATGTACATATCTATCTTTAATCATCTTTTAATTTACTTAAATAAGAAATTTATAATTTTTTTGTCTAATTTTATTTATCCATTATATAAAAATAGATTGTTAATTTTACTATTTGAAACTCAAGAGATTATTAACCATTTTATACCTATTTTACACTTCTAAAATATTATTTATTTCTCAATATTAAAAAACTTATAATTAATAGAAATAAAATAGTAAAATTACCCCATTAATTTTTTACCTTTTAAAGAAGTATGCCAAATTAAAAAAATGAATACAAAAAAAGTAATATAAGACGTGATAAATTAAAAAAAGCATATTTATCATAATCAGTTCTACCTATATCAGAAGATGACCAGATTCATCCTATAGTTTTAAATGTTTGCTACTCCTGTAACATTTTGAAGTATATGGTCCTCCTCTATTTTGAAATAAATGAAATGTTGGAACTTGACATTCTTTATTCAGAAAATTAATTAGAGATATTAATTTAAATATAATTTATTAATATTAATTTTTTGCTAGTTCTTATTTCTTTTCTTAAAATTAGAGATAGTCAATAAAAATCAATTAAAAAAAGAATAATTTTGAAAGGAATCGTTAATATATTTTTAAAAATTTATTTATTTTAAATTATAAAAAATGTTTAAGAAATGATTTATATTGAAATGAAAAAAAGTAAGTATTTTTCTCGAGTCTATCCAATCCAAAACACAAATAGTGGGAAGAGTATTTATCTCGAGCCTATCCAAACAGGAACAGATAAATTTTCTTATTCGTCGTAATATTTTTAAAAAATTAAAAATATTTATTTAAATAATTATTCTGAAATTAACGCGATTGTTATAATGTGTAAGAACAAAAAAAGTGTTATTGAGTGGTGTAGAAATTATTTTTCAAAAGATGAAAATAGTAACATGTTTTTGAATTTTTGATCACGCACAACTAACGGGGGCAGATCTAGTGTTTCGGATAGAAATTTTTGAAAATTTATAAATTCTTCGATAAATAGTATAATTATATTTAAAATATATAAATATTAAGATAGGGACTCAATAACATAGTCGATAATTGATTTTATTCCTTCATTTCATGCGACAAAGACAATGTACTTGTCATATATTTTCTTTCACTCTTTTTTCTATAATATTTTTTTCTAAATAGTTTACATAGTTACACTTATTTGTTTTAATTTGTTTGTTAATTCTTTGGGTTTAATTTTAATTTTGTTTTCCATTAAGATCACTGTAGTGTAGTGTTTGTTAGTTATTTATATAAACTTTTATATTTAAATTGTGAAGTGAGAGTTAATATGACCACAAAAAAATGTTAAGCTATTCTCCCTTTACTAAATGTTTTTATGTCTAGTTATGCACAATAATGTCAACTCTCCTCAACCATCAAATAAAGACAAGATGTTATATTGAGTCCTTTTGAATAAGAAAATAAATTTCAATCTATCGTCCTAATTGAAAAAATATTATAGTCAAAATGTTGGTTATTTAAATAAAAAAACTTAATGATTTTATATTTTTAAAATGAGAACCACAAGTTTAAAATTCTCTAACAAGAAATAGTTTATCAAATTCATCTTCCCCCTCTCTTTTCATCTCTATTTTTGCTTAGTTGACCTTCAATAGCGTTAAATAACTTGTCTACTATATATATATATACCTACTCTCACATCATGACTACAACCACAAGTATACTAAATAAGCCCAAAAAGAAAAGAAAAGAAAAAAATGGCTCTAAAGACAAAAAGCACTCCATTTTTTCTTTTAATGATCTTAATATTTGTTTTTCTTTATCCATGTAATGCTGAGCATTGGAAATTTCCAACAAATAATGACAAGTACACCAAAGTACAAGGGATGTTTGTTTTTGGAAGCTCAATAGTTGATAGTGGGAATAACAATTTTCTTGTAAACTCATTGGCTAAGGCAAATTACTTACCATATGGAATAGATTTCCCTTTAGGACCTACTGGAAGATTCACTAATGGCAAGAATGTAATTGACATTCTTGGTGACTATCTAAAACTACCACTTTATATTCCAACTTTCAATGACCCTTCAACTAAAGGAAGCAAAATTATTCATGGTGTCAACTTTGCTTCTGGTGGTTCTGGCATTCTTGATGACACTGGTGCTATTGCTGTAAGTTCTTTTATGTCGTTTTGATAAATCAAAAAAATATTTAATATTTTTTGAGAAAAGAAAAGTGTTAAAAAATTTATTTTTAAAATAGTGAAGAAATAAGAATAGACGGATTGGAAGCAGTATAATTCTTTTCCTTTTTTCAAATTCAGCCTTACTGCTTCGACGGTGAGACATTTAAGAGAGATAAAAGGTAGTTAGAAAAACATTCTTTTAAGCCATAATTAAAACTCTTTTTAAAGGGAATAGTAGTAGAAAATATGATGGCAATTTTATTATTTTCACGGGTTTCAATTTGTGATAGCTTTAGAATTTTAAGAGTTAAATTATTTATTTGCTTTTTGTATGCCTTTTGAATATTTTAAATTAATTGCAAAATGAGTTTTTTGTTTTGTTTTTCTTATTTCAATTGTTCTAATGCCTTTTAAATATTTCAAATTAATTATAAATTATTACTGACATATAATATTTCTTACATAGATTTAATGTTTAAATTTACGATAAAACTATTAAATTTAAATGGTAGGATGCAAATTATGATAAAGGAAGTATTAATAATGTGAATCTATTTTCTAGTGCTACTAACAAACACTAGCATATGGATTTTACATATCAACTATCGTAATAAAAAGGAGCACAAAAGTTTATATTTGCTTATGATGATATTCGATTGCACTACTTCTGTAATGATCCTGTTTAATGTTATCATATTATAATCGTTTTTAACCAAAAATAAATAAATATTAGATACTTTAAGTAAGTATAGACATTGGATTTTATAAGATTTTGTCAAATCTTGTTAGATTTCAGTTAGAGTTGTTGGACGATATTTTATCCTAAATCCTAATTTATGTCTTTACAAAGATAACGTATTTTCTTAAAGAGATATCTCAAAAATTCAAAATGTCATCCGAGAAATACAAAAACAAAAGAAAATAATTAAAGGATAATTGTTTATTAATAAAATATTAAAAAAATAATATTTACTTTTTTCACATTAAAATTTATTATGAGACCAAATTATTATAGTACTAAGATTTGGTTGTATAATTAAAAATATTTCAGGGTGAAGTGATTAGTTTGAACCAACAAATCAGAAATTTTGAGAATGTGACATTGCCAGAGTTGGAAGAGCAGCTAGGTTGCAATGGCAAAAAATTATTGAAGAATTACTTGTTTGTGGTGGGAAGTGGAGGAAATGACTACTCACTCAACTACTTCCTGGGCTTACCCAACACAAATATTACTATTCAAGAATTTACTGCAAATTTGACCATTACATTTTCTCACCAACTCAAGGTCTGTATTTAATTTATCATATGCTTTCTATTTTCTATTTTTTATTTTATTTTTTTGGGCATTTTTTTTTTATCTTTCCATGTTCAATGATTGTTGAGTGGTTGCTTTTCACCTTTTACAAGAACTGAAAAATATTTCTTTATTCAATGTTTGGTTGAAAATTATTTTGCAAAAACAATTAAACCTTTTCTTTTTCGTCCAAAGACTCTTCTTCAAAATTTTGAACTTGCCAAGATTCGAGTAGAGATTTAAGTGATATAGGATGGAGTTGCAACAAGCAGCAGATTGTATTCGGTGGTGGACCCAAAAAATTTACTAAGTGAATTCAAAATATAAAAAAAAAAGTAAATAGATGAACATATTAAGGGAATTCAACATTTAGTCTATATACACAAAAATTATTTTAACCTTGTATAGATAAGTGTCTTGAGTTGAGAATTCACCGAAAACAGCCTATCAACCTTCACAAGATAGAAATAACGTTGCGATCATTAGATTAGATATTCTCATATATAGAATGTATTTTTTCAAGAAAAGAGATTTGAATGAACCCTGGCCGCCCTAATTGCAACCCCATTCTCTAATAAGTTTACTCCATTAAAGAGGAGTACATTTAATTACATTTTAATGATTAAACATATGAAATGTGATACATGTTATATTAATTAGCTAGTGTGACTAATTAATTATACTGCATAAATAAGTAGTTACATGTTTTTTTCCTATGTATTGCAGAGGTTGTATGATCTAGGAGCTCGGAAATTTGTTGTGATGGCATTATATCCCAATGGGTGCAGTCCAATGGCCAGAGCTCTAAATCCAAATATCACTGGCTGTGTACAAGCTTTGAATAATGCTGCACTTCTCTTTAACACTAACTTGAGGAATTTGGTTGATTCCCTAAGGCTTCAAATGCCTGGTTCTGAACTTGTCTTTGTCAATTCTTACAACATCATTTTGGATATATTGAAAAATCCTACTCCTAAAGGTCAGCAATTGCACTCTCTAATGTCTAGCTAAATTACATTAATTTGAAGTTTTTTAACACCACAAAATTTTTCTAAAAGGAAAAAGAATCGAGACTATTTTGAAATTTTATTGGTACAAGTAATTAATACTCCATTGATCTCAATTGATATAATAAACTTTAGTAGGCACACAATTTAAAAAAGAACCAAAGACTTTTGAAATAACTAATGGTCTACAAATAGTCAC
>JBDJHY010000097.1:11115032-11127585 GCA_039654485.1 Withania somnifera | reverse complement strand
TTTCCTTTGAGTAATTTATTTTTTTTCTTTCCCCGCTTCTCTAAAAAAGTTTTTATTTTCAGATTTTAGTAATATTGATTTAGTGTGTGTTAGCCTCTAGGTAAATGACTTTCAATTTTCTTTCATCGCTACTTTGATTAGGTTGTGATTGTTTTCTTTATCAATTATTTTCATGCCAATTTTTAATTTGTTGCAAGTAGTTATGTTATATTATTATGCTATTAGATAAAATAATTTTTGTTTGTTTTACCTTACAAAAAACAAAATTATCATTTACTATTTTTTAAATTATTATTTAATTATTTTTATAGCAATTTTACAATTTGATAACTAAAATATATTGGTAGAGAAAAAATATATGGTAAAAGATATAAAGAGAACAAAATATATAAAAAAAAAATTAAATTATGAGAAGCTACCATAAGGATGACTCTTCTGAATAACGCAATTATAATGACACATAATGATAACAAACACCTTCTCATAGCAACACTTGTAACAAATAAACCATCTGTTATTCATTTGCTTAATGCAAAGAATGAAAAATAACAGAACAAGTGTGCTACAAAAAAAAAATGAACCTTCAAATCCACTTTAATTAAAAAAAAAAGAATTCTGTAACATTTGTTCTTATAATATTAAATAACACTAATTCTTTCTTGAAATAGCCTTTCTCTAATTTGTTTATAAACACTACACTTTTAGTGAAGAAACAACACATTAACAGGAAGAAGAAACACAGCAAAGAAAAAGATAAAAAAAATATCTTCCTCCTTTTCTTTTGAGTTAGATTTTGGGCAACCGGTTTAGACAGTCTCCAAACTTTCAACCACGAGGGTACGTGTTCGAAAGTAACTGTGGAACCTTAGGGAGCGACTGTCTATAACGATTTACATTGGAGTCGAGCCGAAATCGCTTTCAATGCAGTGACTTGCCTCGATGCAGTAATAGTGACTTTTTTTTAATATTTTAATTCTTGTTCAATATCAAAATTGTAGTATAATTTGAAAGTGATTTTAATTACATACAATATTGATAAATAATTACTTCTCTGAACAATTTTTTTTTATTTGTCAAAGTTTGAGTCGTTGGATGAACTTAATTTCAAACGCTGATGAAAAAACTTTTTAATTTTCTTTGAATAATTAGGGAATTGATTATATTTTGTTTAAAGATTCTCTAACTGATGGTTCTAACTACACTGTTGTTTTGAGCACTGTTGTGGCTATTGATAATGATGCTAAAAAGGAATTTGAAAAATATAAACAAAATGATAGAGGACATTTGTTGAACCATATGACCAATCCTCTATTTGATTTATTTGTTACAAGTCTGCGAAAAAAATATGAGGTAGTCTAGAAAGAAAAAGTATGTTATTGATCAGTGAATTAATTTTCAATTGGTCGACAATAAATCAAACATGGAACAAGTTCATGAATGTGAGAGCTTGACTACCAATGTTCTTAACAAGGGCATGAAAATATGTGAAATTTTTCAGGCCAATATTGTGCTTGAAAAATTTTCTCCATCGTGGAGTGATTATAAAAATCACTTGAGACATAAGAAGAAAAATTTAACTCTTTAAGAATTAATTAATCACATGAGGACCGAGGAGGCAAACCATTTCAAAGATAAGATTGAAGCGCTTTTTTAAAATTCTTCTAAAGCTAATCTTATGGAATCTTCAGGTACTGTTGTTAAAAACAGATTCAAAGGCAAGCAAAAAAGGTCCTAAAAAAAGAGCAAGTAAAGAAGAAAAATCACTTCAACAAGCCGGAGAGTCAAACTAAAAATCAAAGGGACCTTGTTTTGTTTGTTAAAAACTTGATCACTAGGTTCTCCAATGCTATCAGAAAAAAATAAAACTAGAAGCAAGAAGATGTCCAAGCTAATCTTGCTGAGGGCAATGAAGTGTTTCCCGCCGTTGTAGTTGTCGAGGCAAACTTGGTGGCTAACAAGACGGACTGGGTGTTGGACACAAGCACTTTAAGACATTTGTATGCAAATAAGGAGATGTGCCATAATTTTGAGGAGCTCCCTGACGGCAAGTGTGTCTACATGGGTAACTCGACTACTGATGGAGTTATGCGAAGAGGAAATGTTTAATTA
Source organism: Withania somnifera (assembly GCA_039654485.1). Classification (NCBI taxonomy): domain Eukaryota; kingdom Viridiplantae; phylum Streptophyta; class Magnoliopsida; order Solanales; family Solanaceae; genus Withania; species Withania somnifera. Next base: position 11,125,476 of record JBDJHY010000097.1, on the reverse strand, counting down.
TAACTACTGAAAAAACTCTAGTGTTGGATAATGTTTTGTATGTTCTCTTCCTTCGTAGAAATTTAGTTTCTGGAGTACTTTTTAACAAAGTTGGCCTTAAATTTGTTTTTAAATCTGATAAAATAATTATTTCTCGTGGAGGAGACTTTGATGGGGAAGGATACCTTAGTGGGGGATTATTGTACTGAATATTGTTCAAGAATTTGTCAATAATGCAACTGTTTCTACTTCTTATATTATTGAATCTATTAATTTGTGACATGGTAGACTAGGTCATGTTAATATTTCTTCTATTAAAAAATTTTAAAAAATAAAATTATTTTTTATGATAAAAATGATGATTTTTCTAAATGTTTTGTGTGTATAGAAGCAAAACATACCAAGAAACCTTTTAAATACGCTACTAGTAGAAAGACTGAATTACTTGGATTAGTACATTTAGACTTAATAGATTTCAAGAACACTGTCATCAAAGGTGAAAAGAAGTATTACATTACTTTTGTTGATAACTTTTTTATATATGCTAAGGTATATCTTCACAAGTCTAAAGATGAGGTTGAAAGCATGTTTTCAAAATTTAAAGCAGAAGTGAAAATCAAGAGATTTAGGTTCGATAGGAGTGGTGAATATAGTACCAAAACTTTAGAGGAATTTTGTGAGAAAAATATACATGAGATTAGTGCTCCTTACTCTCTAACAAAATGACATAGTCGAATGAATAAATAGAGCCCTTAAGAAAATAATGAATTATATATTTTTAAGCTCGAGTTTATCTGAAAATATGTGGAGAGAAGATGTCTTATCTGCATGTTATATTCTTAACAAAGTCACTCATAAGAAATTGGATAAGACCCCATATGAATTGTGGAAAAGATTTGCCCTTAAGTTAAAATTTATGGGTTTTTGGCTAAGGTTGGATTTTCTGATTTTAAGTGGGTAAACATTGGTTCTATGACTTTCGACACTATCTTCTTTGGTTATACTTAAAATAGTGATGCTTATAGATTTATGTCTTTAAATGATCATTCTATTTGTGAATCTAGAGATGTGGAATTTTTTGAGCATGTTTTTCTTTTAAAAAATAATGTGCTCAGTGATGTGCACAATATTGTTTGTACATCTATGACTGTTAACTCTCATGTTATGCCATCTTTTGATGTTACTTTTAATAAGTGTGAAAATGAACTTAGAAAGAGTAAAGGTGTAGAATTGAGACTAGCTTTGGTCCTGATTTCATCACTATCTTCTTGACTGGGAATTTTAACATTGATACTTTAAATGGGGAATTAGTGTGTATCTACTTAATAGAAGAAGACCCTGAGACTTATGATGAAGCAATGGGATCAATAGATGCAATATTTTGAAGAAGAAAAAAAGGCCATAAAAAGTGAATTAGTCTCTCTAATTTCTAATCACACTTGAAACTTGTATGATTTTCGTAAAGATGTAATCCATTAGTAGCAAGTAAATATTTTTTAAAAATTGAGACCTGATGGTACAATTGATAAATATAGAGGTGACTTGTGGATAGGGGTTTTAACCAAAAGAAAGTTGTTGATTTGTTTGATACTTATTCTCTTGTGACAATAATAACAACTATTAGAACTTTTATTGCTTTAGCTGTCGTTCATAGTTTAGTGGTACACCAAATGAATGTCAAAGAAACATTTCTAAATGGTAATTTAGAAGAAGAGATCTTTATGACTCAACCTTAGGGTTTTGTGGTCCCAGAACATGAGGATAAAGTATGCAAATTGAGAGAGTCTTTATATGGACTAAAGCAATCACCTAAGCAGTGGTATGAAAAGTTTAATGTCATATTAGTGAATAATGACCTTGTTGTCAATTCATCTGATACTTGTGTTTATTCAAAATTGATAGGATAAGATCGTGTTATTATATGTTTGTATATGGATGGCACGTTAATCTTTAGCACTGATATAAAAGTTGTTAACGAAACTAAAAAATTTTTATCTTCTAAGTTTAAAATGAAAGACCTTGAAAAAGCAAATGTGATTTTAGGAATTAAAATCAAGAGAACCATTAATGTCCCCTCTTTGTGTCAATCTCATTATATTGAAAAGATGTTGAAAAGGTTTAATCATTTTGATATAGTTGCAGTGAGAAATCCTTATGATCCTAGCATACACTTAAGAAATAATAAAAATCGAGTGTTTCTCAAACTGAATATGCTAAAATAATTAGGAGTGTTAAGCTTTTCATGACTATACTTAGTCTGATATAGCTTGTGTTGTTAGCAGATTAAGTAGAAATACTCATAATTCTAGTAGCGAACTCTGGAATGCTTTTCATCGCTTCTTAAGGTATTTAGAGGTACTATGAATTGATGTTTACATTTTAATAAAATTTTTGCTTTTTAGAATGTTTTTGTGATGCAAAATGGATAACTGACAATGATGAAAGCTCCACCAGTTGCCATGTGTTTACTTTGGGTGCATGTGCTATTTCGTGGAAGTCTTCCAAACAGACTTGTATAGCACATTTCATCATGAAATCTGAATTCATTGCTCTCGAATTGGCAGAGCAAGAAGCTGAGTGACCGAAAAACCTTTTGGCAGATATGCCATTGTGGGGAAAATGGGCTTCACTAGTCTCTTTACGTTGTGATACACAAAGCGACAATTGAAATTGGTAAGAATAGTGTGTTACAATGAAAAAAGATACATATTCGCATCAGACATGGTGCAATTCAATAATTATTAAAAAATAGTATTATTTTCTTAAAATATGTAAGGTCCGAAAGAAATTTGACAGATTCCTCAAACAAAGGTTTGACAAGGAAAATGATCCTTGAAACATCGAGGAAAATGGGGCTAAAGCTCATGGATTGAGGTAACATGGTGGATACTCATTTGTGGTCAAAGGATGTCATATAGGCCCTCAATATACACTAAATTTCTATCCTTATGACGTGAGGTAGCGTTTTACAAGATTGAGCTTAATTTACTTGTAATGATTCCATAGCCTTAACGTGGTCTATTTGAGATAGACTTGATGGATTCGTCTAAGTGGGTGTAAAGGTGTGGTCACCTTTTATGAAAGACTTGGGTTGTCTTTCTAGAGCACTCACGAGACTTGAGGTTTGTGCATGACCATTAAAGTACGTTGGTAGTATCCGGAGGTTGCTTAAAATTAAGAATATGGTATGTGTTGTGGGGTCTCAACTTATGTCCATTAAATTCAAGAATACTTCACTTTGTGGATATTTGTTTGTTTCCTTATTCCACTTCGTGTTAATTTAAATCGAAAGATATTAACACTTAAGTACATGTTCTTTCCTTCTTCCCAGAATTTATTCCTATTTTTATCCTTGCATTAGTGGGGATTGTAACAAATAAACTATTCATTATTTATTTAATGTAAAGAATGAAGAATAATAAAACAAGTGTGTTACAAAGAAAATGAACCTTCATATCCGTTCTAAATTAAAAAAAATAAGAATTTGGTAATATTTGTTTTTATGGTATTAAATGTCATTCATTCTTTTCTTGCAATGGACTTTCTCTAATTCCTATATAAACACTACACCTTTGTTGAAGAAACAACACATTAAGAGAAGGAAAAAATACACCAAAGAAAAAGATGAAAATAAAATATCTTCCTCCTTTTCTTCTTGAGTTAGATTTTGGGAAATTGGTTTACGCAACCTCCAAACTTTCAGCCACGAGTGCACGTGTTTGAAAGTAAATGTGAAATCTTGGGGGCGATCATCTACAACGATTGGCACCGGAGTCGAGCCGAAATCGCTTTCAAGGCAGTGGCTTTCCACCACATAGTAATAATGACTATTTTCTTAATATTTTAATTCCTGTTCAATATCAATATTGTAATATTATTTTTCCAAAAACACTTGCCCTATAAAACATATGAAAGAACGGTTCAGTAATTGATAATATTGAATTCATTGGAGGGCGACATAAAAGGGTGGAAAAGAAACAAAAAAGGTGTTAGAGGTAAATATTTTCAAGGGCGGGAAGGACATTGAAAGTGGACATCAAATTTAGCAATAGAATTCTTCTAATTAGAGAAGAGAAGAATTAATAAAAAGTTCATAAAAAATAAGTCACCAAGAATTTAATGAATCATTCACAAAGAACAATCATTAAAAGCTATATACAACCATGTTTACATGGATCATAAGAAACTCTCAAGTATCTATTTCATCTGAATATTACTTTATGTACAGATTTGGATAATTTCTTAAGCATGTATTAATAATGCTACACTATTGTTCCACAAAAAAATAAAATAAGAAGGAAGGTGGAAGGACTTCTTAATTCTAAAATAGTTTTATCAATGAAATCGTATATTTTAAACGTTAAGACATAACTTTACAATATATGAAAACTAATCAAGTTAAAGCAGTGATTAAGAGAAAGTGATAAATTTGGATTCTACTTTACTTATTCGATCTTTAATTGCAATCGTTTATAAGTTATAAAAATTTACAATCTAAAAATATTAAAATAGATGGTCACGACCTCATCATATATTACATGTGTTGCATCTATGTTATAATTAGGTATACGTAAATTAAAGTTACTTTGATTGTTAGTTTTCTTATTAATGAAAATTTATTTGATGACGTATAATTTTGTATCACACACAACAATATGTGAATCATAAATTTTATCACTGAATTATATATATTGATAATCACATACACTTATAGAATGACAGTATCAATAACAAATGTAAATAAACAACTATCTTTTAAATTTTTTTGTTTTACTATATGCATTCATTTTAGAATGAAAAGAATAAATTTATTTTTAATAATTTCATAATTTAAAGCCTAAGGGTTGTAGAAATTTTTGATTAGACTGTTAATTATGAAAATATGAAAGTCATGAGAGGTCACGACAATAGATTTGCATTATAAAATACTTGCAAAAACAAGATACAACTTAAGATCCACATTAAAAAGGCCGTCATTTTAGTAAGAATTCATATAAAAACATAAATTTTATATTCATATTCATTTCAAAAGTTTATTAGTTTTTCACTCATCTTTACTTATGTATACGGCAAACATAAAACACCCAATATTATTCTTCCTTTATTATGAATCAACATATAATTGTTAAATAATAAGTACTTATTCTATATATATATATATATATATAATAAGTAATATTTATGTTTGCAATAAACTTTAAAGTGATAAGAATTACGAACCACAAATAAAAAATGAAGAAATAATTTTATTTACGAACAATGATTGTGAGTATAAATCTTTTAATTTTTGATTCTTCTCTCTTGATTATCTCTGTGATTCAAGGATCATTAGTAGCATATTTTTCGAAAGTAGGACGATTTGAATTTTGATCTTTGTTATATGACGATTTGAATTTGATCTTCATGAAAGGATGATTTTATGGATCTTCTTGAATATTTGATTATCAAGAAGAGAAAATCTTGATCTGTTTGTGAATATTCATGAATTTATGAAATATTCAAGATGTCATTCAAGGTATAAGATGGACTAGCCTCAAAGCTAGGTTAATAACCTCCAAATTAGGTTTAAGGTAAAGTAGCCTCCAAAAACTCTAATAGAATTAAAATTTGTCTTGAGGTCAATAAAATTTATAAATATTATTTAATAATAATAGTAGTTAGATACTTAAAAAGAGGGGGCCTCGTTTTTATTTGCGATGCTTCTTATTGCTTCATTCAAAATAATAATTTTGTCTTAAACATGTTCTTAAATTAATTTGAAATAACAATTTCTCATCAAATAATACATTACAAAATATTAAAGATTTTTTTTTTATCAATTTAGGTTTATCCGAGTTCTGGCAGAAAATGCATAATACAAATACACTAAACTAGTAAAAGAAAATACTTAATCATATATTAGGATGTTCAGTTAAAAAGATAATTAAATAAAATTTATTGACCCTTATAATTAATATTATATTGTTACTTCTAACACTTTGTTACTTTCTCGAGAACTCTCTCCACTTGTAAAACCCTAGCTAAGTTTCACGCTTCTGCTTCTTTAGGCCAGTTGCTACTTCACTAAGATTCGAACTTTCTCGCTCATTTGATCAACAATGGCCGCTATGATGGTAAGCCCCCCATTTATTTTCCATTTTCCATTCAGCATAGATGCTAGAAATGTTATTGCATCTTCTGTAAAGACGCTGTGATCTACAAGTCATTTAACGTAGTTGCGGAAATGATAGGGTACGTGTAGAGCAGTAAGAGGAGTAGTTATGAAGGGAGAGGGTAGAGAAAGACCCACAAACCCTTGGAGTTATCTTGCAATTGGAAGAAGAAGTAGGAAAAAGAGATATTTTGATTCGAATCCATGACTCTTTTTTTAGTATAAACAATGAGCTTCAACAAAAAAGCCTACTTTTTGATTGAGAACAACTGAACATTTGTTGTCACCATTCTTTAGTTTGTCCCAAGTAAATTCAGATTAGTGATGATTGCTGCGGAAATTCGAATCCATGAGGGTATGAAAAGTTTTTATGATGTAGGAAGGTTAAATGTTCGTGAATATAAAGACTTTAGGATCCACATTATTTAGAATGTGCAGACTTGTGTTGCCAATTTTTTCTACTGTTACTAATTTGCCTTAGAAGACAACTTTTATCATGTGTTGGAACAAAATGGGTTCAAGTAGAGCATGGATGAGGCATAATTGATTGATTGGCTATACATATTTGGTAAATGGTAATGGTGTATTTTGTCAGTATATAGTATTGTTCTTTTTCCCAAAATTGTTCTCTGATGATCTGGTGTGGTGGCTTTAAAATAACAGCAACCTCAGATAATATTGCTAAAGGAAGGGACAGACACGTCCCAAGGGAAAGCACAGTTGGTGAGCAACATAAATGCATGTATGGCTGTAGCTGATGTGGTGCGTACCACCCTTGGTCCGAGGGGTATGGACAAGCTAATCCATGACGACAAAGGAAGCACTACTATTTCGAATGATGGTGCCACTATAATGAAGCTTCTAGACATAATTCATCCTGCAGCAAAAATACTTGTTGACATCGCCAAGTCCCAAGACTCTGAGGTATGCTGTACTTTTGCTGTCTCATCATTTATGCTATTTGTTTCTATAACATCAGTTGAAAAGTGTAATACTGCAATTCTGCTAAGTCGATTATGCTTTTACTTAAAAGGTACATGAGATGCAGTTCATAAGTTGGACCTTATATGCAGTTGACAACTTATGAGCTTGGGAAGTTTTGTGCTTGTCTCCTCCACCCCTTTTTCACTACTAGTGCCTTGGTCTCCCTGTCTGCAGGTTGGTGATGGAACCACTACAGTTGTTCTGCTTGCTGGAGAATTTTTAAAGGAAGCCAAACCTTTTGTTGAAGAGGGTGTCCACCCTCAAAATCTTATTCGTAGTTATCGAACCGCGTCTAACATGGTAGATTTTTCCTTTTCTGGTTGCTTGTTGCTCTCTTTCTTACCCATTTTGGCTCTATTCACCACCTCAGGACAGTGTAGATAGTTTGTCATCATAGTTTACTGAGTAATTTGATATTGATTATGTAGGCAATTGAGAAAGTAAAAGAATTGGCTGTTAGCATAGAGGGAAAAAGTTTGGACGAGAAGAAAAGTCTTCTTGCAAAGTGTGCTGCTACAACTCTGTCATCAAAGCTCATTGGAGGGGAAAAGGAATTTTTTGCATCCATGGTTGTGGATGCCGTTCTTGCAATCGGCAATGATGATAGGCTGAACATGATTGGAATTAAGAAGGTATACAATCTTGCTACTGAACTTTTTGTTCTTCTTTTTATGAGGCTGTGGTTGCTTAATTTCGGGCTTTGCACAGTTGGCCTTTAGGTTCTGGTTTTTGGGTCAGAGAGTTAACTGGTATTTTCATGTAAGTATGAGTAATAGGGAATTTTCAGATTTATATTGATATTGAGTATCCAACTGTTTTTCCATAGCATTTTTAATCTATAAGCTAAGAATTTACAGAAATATTTTGATGCAGCTTCTTTTTTTATCAAAGTGCTATTTCCATGCAGCTGTGGATTTTCAGTACTTCCTATTACAGGTCATCTGATTTTCATCAGATCAAAAGATCAACAAGATTTTTGTTAAAAGTTTGTCTCTGAGGCCCTTCGAGCTGTTAGGCAGGATTGGGAGTCCTGTGTCATCCTTTATTTTTTTTTAACTCTCAGCCAGACAGGCTACAAGTTTAATTTTTACTCCATTTAACTTGCTGATTAAAATGTGTAATGGAATATACCTTCTGGGTGTTGTCTGGTGATAATGTTAAAACATTGGCATGGCTAAGTTGTGATGTTACTTCTATATAAAGAGAGAGCTTACAAATCCTTCAGTGTGCCTGGAAGTAAAAGGAAACCTAATAGAGAAGAAAAAATAGTGCTATTAATGGCTCGTTTGAGCTGCACTTAAGTACTGACGCTCAGTTAAAATCAAAACCACGCTATGCGTTTCACTTCACTTAGGTGGCACTTTGTGTAGGCACTGAGGTGTTTGAGGCGTGCGTGTTTCGCCCATGAGCTCAGTCTTAAAGAGAGTAATACTAGAGATCACATATAGTTGGTAAACTGAGTACATTACTTGTTAAAGAATTCTATGAATGGATATATAGTGACTAGGAAGAAGAAATCAAAATCTATGATGAGAAAACTATCTCCAAAAAACATGTTTTGCCTGGTTGGTCATACGAAAAGCTTGCCTCACTGATGAGGATTACAGAAAGGCCTTTGCAGTTTTGCTCAAGGTGCGTAAGTTTCCAATTCATCTATCTAGTGGATGATGAATTTTTTGTGAACACAAATTTACTCTGATTCTAAAAAAAATTATCTCCAAAAAACATAAAACTTGATCTAAAGTTGATCCAAAAACTCGCGTCTTTCACCGAAATCCAAAATTTAAAATTGTTTTCTTAAGTTGATTGATCTTGTTTTTACTAAATACATTTCGTTTAATTATAGTTGTTTATTTTTATTTTTCTTGCATTACATAGATTTATGTTTGTGTATGCACGTATATATATGTATTTTTTCGATTTCTATTAGCACCTTTATTTGTGAAAGCTTGTGTTTTAATTTCTCTCTACACTTGAAAACCCCAATGAAGTTTGCGTTTCTGCATTTTTCACTTCTGATTGCTACCGCAAAAAATGGAAGATCTGCAATATGCTATATATATGGTTGTAGTCTGTATTAGTGGATATCAGCATATTGGAGCATTAAACTAGAGAATATCTTTGAGTCTCAACTTATTTAGCAAGAAAGTCAAAAAAAGGCTCACCAATATTGGAGCTCTTTACTCTAAAAAAAAAGTAGAAAAAGGTTGACAATGTTGCTATCTTCCACTTCTTTTCACAATGTTCAAATTGGATTGGTATAATGTGTTAGTCATCTATCATTCATCTTAGAAGAAGCTTACAGAGCTAGCAGCTAAGCAACATAGATTAGGTAAAAGCTTGTCCATTATTCACAAATAGAATCTACTCAAGGATAGGAGATATCATCTCATGCTCATCTTCGATGAAAAAGAAACATATTGGAGGCTCAGCTGCTGGAAATTGTTTAAATTTAGAACTCTAGGCCCTGAAGAGGCCTTCATTAGATAACCGTTATGGTGAATTGAATATATCACTTAATATTTGGTCTGTCATAAGAGACCCCGATTACCACAGATTTCTTAGCATTTTGTGACTAAGATGAGAAGGTATTGTAATATGCTTTATAAGAGCTTACTTAAACTGTTACACCACCTAAGCTTATGTCTTATTCATGAAGGGAAAAGAAATCATATTTCTTGATCAAAAAATAGATAATAACAAATTTGCATTTTTGGTGTGTTTCTTAGTACCATCTTGGTGTTACCTGTTTAATAGAATCTTTACCTAATCAAAAAAAAATAAAAACGTGTCGTATTCAGTCAATGCTGTTGATTTATGTGGACCATCTTTCTTTTGTGGGGGTGTAATGTGTTTATGTTTCCTAGTGTTCAAATGTTTATTTTTCCTAGTGTTCAAATATGTAAAAAGTGACATGATTTTTCCTTGATAAACAACTATTGGTTGATATGAATTTTAGTGAAGTGCATTCAAGTGGATGCATTGATATTTTAGGGTATGGAAGAACAAAGTATGATATATTCATTCTGGAAGTTGAAGATAGATCTCTGAGCAAATGAAGACCGAATATGCTATTGGATTACGGCTTAATTAAAGACGACATAAAATTTAACTAATGGCTCTGTGAGCTTATCTAATGTCTGACCTTTGCTTTTGCTCCCTTTTGTATGTGTAGGTCCCTGGGGGTACTATGCGGGATTCCTTCCTTGTAGATGGTGTTGCCTTTAAGAAGACATTTTCCTATGCTGGTTTTGAACAGCAGCCAAAGAAGTTTGTAAACCCCAAGATACTTTTACTGAACATAGAGTTGGAGCTAAAGTCAGAAAAAGA
>JBDJHY010000097.1:11101360-11114932 GCA_039654485.1 Withania somnifera | reverse complement strand
TTAAGAAACGTGTTGTAAGTTTCTAACTCCAAAGTGAAAGGTTTGTTCTTGAGCCAAAATTCAAGAAAGTGTAAAAGCTCTCACTTGGCTTTGAAAGTGATTGTATTTGGATTTGTGATTAGTGAAAAACCTAAGGTTGTATAACTTAGGTAGTGGAAGTAGGCAAGTGTTGGCCGAACCATTATAAAACTCTTGTGTTCAATTTCGCATTTTGCCTTGCTTTCTACATTTCCGTAAAAAGTTTGAAAAGGCCACACCCACTATTCACCCCCCCTTCTAGTGTGTGTAATCGTTCTACATTGTAATGATCCTTTTCGTGGATTCATTTAAGAGTTAATGTTAGTGAAATAAATTCTTTGCTTAATTTCGATTAATTGTTGAATTCACATATGTTTTCCTTTATTTCAATTATGTAATCGAACCTTGATTTTTTAATCCTTAACTGAGACCGTATCAATATTTATGTCAGACCGGTGTGGATGCTAATATGTACACTCGTGCTATGCATGTCCATTCATGTTAGTTCAGTTCAACTCAATTAGCATCTTATACATGTCTAGATCAACTCAGTTAGTATCATGGCTTATTTAGAACTCAGTCAGTGAGCTATCCTAGCTAAATCCCCTTGAGTCTCCACTTTAGTCTTCATTCAAGGATGAACGATCTCAAGGAAGAAATAATGTAACACCCTAAAAAATATACTAGGCCATGTTCAAACTAAACATAAAGAGTTAGCTTAAAGTCAGCAATTTTTGAAGTTGACTTTATGGTCTAGGGATCGTCAACTAGGTTGACTGACCACTAATCCCTTTATCAAACTGTCCAGTAGCTTTAGTTAAACAAAAAATTTGGTCCTCAAGTCGACGAGCTAGTCAACGGCTCGTCGAATTAGTTGATGGACCATCAACCCATTCGTCGACTTGAACTAGTGTATTATTAAGCTCAAGTCAAACTTTACTGACTAGTTGGCAGTCTGCCATTTAGTTAACAGTCTATTAACCAGTTCATCAACCTTCCAGAATTTAATTTTTAATTTATTTTCTCAGGGTTAGATTAGCCTTCTCCCCACTCATTTTTACCTAAACAACAACGTCTTAGGTCATGTTAGAAGGGGTAAATACCTCAAAGTCATTACATTCTCTATTCATTCTCAAACTTAGAAAAATTTAAAAGTGAATTCTCTTCAAACCTCCTAGACTATGGTTCTTTTCAAGGCTTCAAGAACAGCAGGTCCACCACCAAATCCAGTCCAAAACTCTTCAGGCCAGGTTTGTAGGACTTTATCAAGGGTTACCTTCCACCCTTATGTCCAAAAACTCTCAGTTTCAGTCTTGAATATGAAATTGTGAATCTAGGGTTATCTCAAGTAGAGTTCTCGTGATAAATTTAGGCTCTCCAACACGTCTTATGATTATTATAGTTATTACTTATGATTTTTATATGTTATTTTCATGAATTACATGTCTTTATGTATTTTGTCCAATTTCATGTCATTATGCTGTTAGATGAAGTTATTATGGTCATGTGTCAAACTGGGTAATAGAATCATGGTCCATGGTCAATTTTCCTAGATTGTTGGCTTTACAAAGGTTTAAGCCTTTTTATAGTACTGGTAAAAATATTTCAATTTCATGGCTTATGAATTTAAGTTTAGTTCAGAAATAATGTATTTAAAGATGTTTAAAGTATCTGAAATTCGGGTTCAAACTGTATTTGTAAGATTATAAAAAAAAATCAATGTCAATTAGACAAACAACTTATTCAGACAATTAAACTTAGTTTTGCATGATTAGTTAGGTATTAGGATATGTGTCATTAATTTTGCAGGAGCAACCAGATTTTTCAGTTTCTTTGTGAGTAGTATTAGCACCGAGCGGATGAGAAATTTTCACCCGCCAGTAGAGGGTGACACCTAGATCCCATAAACTACGTGCTACTATAAAATATTTATCCTATGAGAAATTAGATATATTCAGACTTAGTGGATCCACTAGGATACTTAATCAGGATCTATACTCTAACAAGGTATAAAGGGCCTTCCTAGCATGGAGTTACATATTGGACTTCGTTACTGCTCACATAGGGTAATGTTCGGTTATAGAAACTTCCTCTTATGTTCCGTCTGAGTCAGTCTTCCAGCTTTTATAACTAAATATTTTTATCAGTTTTGCTCAAGTTAATGAATTCATCTTTTATTTGAGTTTTATCTCTTCTTTTAGTATTTGATGATTTCATGTTACTCACCAGCCTTTCATATTTTGCAACAACATGATTAAGCTCAGCTTCATGTTTATCCTATTTACTTGTTTAAGTCAGTATTATTTATCTTATGTTTGTGTTTGTATTCCTACACATCAGTACATTTCATGTACTAACGTATATTTTATGCTTTGCATTGTATCATAATGCAGATTCGTCTAGCCTTTACTATGCTCGCGGTTGACCAGATATTTGCATTCTTAGAGTGCTAGTGGTGAGTCCCTATGGTTCGAGGGTCAAGCTTATTCAAACTTTATTTTCTCTTGTTAGTACTTCATATTCAGTAGTTGTTTGAATTAACTTGGGACTTGTCCTACCAACTCATCTATGCAAATATTTAGTATAACTGTCAGACATAGATTGTAATTGTAGTCAGATATCCAAACTTGTGTACTTTCAGCCTTTTATTTGATTGATGTTCTATTCAGTTGGCTATCTATCTATGCGTATCTAGTGTTTAGCTTCCGCTCAATTTTATGTTATGTTTAGTGCACGTTTGGGCCATTAGGTGGTTTCAGGTGTACTTGGATATGACATATACTAAACAATCATATTCATTGATAGCACCATTATCAACCACTACCATAGCTGCGACTAATTCCTACTACCAATCAACTTTGATTTCACAATTAGAATCGCCACTAATTACTACCAACATATGATCCACCTCAACATTTTTTTCAGTCATTGCCATCGTTGTCACAACTGCCGCTACGTGTACTACCGTTATTTGCATCAGCACATCAACCACTATCACCCTTACTGTCCATCCTACTACCAACTATCTCCACTATTACGACTAGTACCGCCGACAACTACCAACTATATATTGCCAACTACCGCACATAATTCATCGCCACCTCCCAATCAATACCGCAAATTACTACCATCAACCAACTTCAACATTACACCCACCGTCATAACGACATTCAGTACAACATCAATCACCTCCACTATCACCACCACAATTATTAGCTATTAACACTAACCACTACCACAACCATCACTACTACGAACCATCTCCATTGTCACTAGCAAATATAAATATCTTATTTTTTTTATTAAGTAATGCAACGGAGACCTAATTGAATATTATAATTAATTTTTACTCTTAAATGTTATTACCTTAATTTATGTACAACTCCCTCTCTCTCAGCTAACGAGCCTCAAGTGTACTTACAAGTCTATTTTGCTACTTCACCAAGATTCGAACTTTCTCTCTCAATTGATCAAACTCACCGCCAACAATGGCGGCTATGATGGTAAGCCCCCTATTTATTTTTACTTTCGAATGTATTAATGCTACTTTTCATTGCTGAAGCAATAAATATCCGCTAATGCTAGAAATGTAGGCAATGAAAAATAGGAAGCTTATACAAAGAACAAATCTAAGTAGAGCTGTTTAAATTTCTCACAATGTGTAACAAAGATGTATATCTAATTGTACAAGCAGTAATGATAGTATCTTTCTACTTAAACTGGTGGCTCACTTTTTTTTAAGTAATGGGTAAAGGACCGAAACGTGCCACTGAAAGACTCTAGTGAGACGAAGATAGGCCTGATAACAACGTAGAGGGGTAGGATGGATAGTTGGTTGGATCTAGTATGAATCGTGCTAGGCAAGCGCCCGGTACCATCCAAATGGTGGTACAAAACAATCCATGACCACTTGGGGTTATCCTGAACTTTGAAGGAGTAGAAAAAGGAGTAAATATAGTGTAATTTGATTCGTTGAGAAAATCGAATTTAATTATTTGTTTTTTCCCAAGACTTTACCAAAAGAAATAGGAGTAAGCTTGTGAGACGTCCACTTTTAAAAATTGAAATCCTCTTGTAGCCATCATTTATTAACAAAATTGATAAGGTGAAGTGGAAGATGTGGATCCAAGATATTAAGTATGGATGTGGAGTATCGTGGCAATGGATGCTAGTTTAGTGTGTGTAAACTGACATATATACACGTATTAAAGGCATTGGGTGTCTGTGGAGTGCAAACCATGTAAATCCACCCATGATTGTAACTAGTGTAATGCTTTTTTTAAACTATGAGCTTCAACAAAGACTACTTTCTGATTCAGACAACTGAACATTCGTAGCAACTATTCTTTAGTTTATCATGTGTAAATTCAAATTAATGATGATTTATGGGGTAAATTCGTATCTAGGAGAGTACAAAAAGTGTGTATGATGAAGGTTTTGTATTACAGTTTTAAGGTCCGACGTTTTTGAATATGAAGACGTTAGGGTCCAAATTATTTAGGATTTGCAGACTTCTGTTGCCAAGTTTGTATACTGATGCTAATTTGTCTTAGAAGACCATTTTTGTCATGTATTAGAATGAAATGGGTCCCAATAGAGTATGGATGAGGCACAATTGATTGATTGTTTATATCTATTTGGTAAATGGTAATGATGTATCTCATCGTGTATTGTTGTTCTTTTTCCCAAAATCATTTTTCTGATCTGGTGTTGTGGCTTTTTAAATAACAGCAACCTCAGATAATATTGCTAAAAGAAGGGACAGACACATCCCAAGGGAAGGCACAGTTGGTGAGCAACATAAATGCATGTATGGCTGTGGCTGATGTGGTGCGCACCACCCTTGGCCCTAGGGAAATGGACAAGCTAATCCATGACGACAAAGGAAGCACGACTATTTCGAATGATGGCGCCACAATAATGAAGCTTCTAGACATAATTCATCCAGCAGCGAAAATACTTGTTGATATAGCCAAGTCCCAAGACTCTGAGGTATGCTGTACTTTTGCTGTCTTATCATTTATGCTATTTTTTTTTTTGCTGTAACAGCAGTTGGACTGTTATGCTGCAATTCTGCAAAGTCAATAGTGCTTTAACTTCAAAGGTACATCAGATGCTGCTCATAAAGTTGGAGTATATGCAGTCGAGAACTTATGAGCTTGGGAAGTTTTATGCTTGTCCCCTCCATCCCTTTTTCACTACTAGGGCCTTGTCTCTGCAGGTTGGTGATGGAACCACCACGGTTGTTCTGCTTGCTTTTTTAAAGGAATCCAAGCCTTTTGTTGAAGAGGGTGTCCACCCTCAAAATCTTATTCGTAGTTACCGAACCGCATCTAACATGGTAAATTTTTCCTCTTCCTGGTTTGTTGCTGCTCATTGTTTTTACCCCTTTTGGCTCTATTCAGTGTCTCAGGACGGTGCAGATGGTTTGTCATCATGATTTATTGAGTAATTCGATATTAATTATGTAGGCAAGAAGGTAAAAGAATTGGCTGTTAGCATTGAGGGAAAAAGTCTGGAAGAAAAGAAAAGTCTGCTTGCAAAGTGTGCTGCTACAACTCTGTCATCAAAGCTCATTGGTGGGGAAAAGGAATTCTTTGCATCCATGGTTGTGGATGCCGTTCTTGCAATAGGAAATGATGATAGGCTGAACATGATTGGAATTAAGAAGGTCTACAATCTTGCAACCGAACTTTTTGTTTGTCTTTTGTGAGGTTGTGGTTGCTTAATTTCGGTTTTTTCTGTGTTGGCCTTTAGGTTCTTTTTTTGGGTCAAAGAGTTAACTGGTACTTTCATGAAGTATGAGTAACAGAATATTTTCAGATTTATAATTATATGAGTATCCATCTGTTTTTCCACAGCCTTTTTAATCTATAAGCTAAGAATTTATAGAAATATTTTGATGCAGCTTCTTTTCTTGTCAAATTACTGATTTCATGCTGCTGTGGATTTTCAGTACTTTATATAACAGGTTATCTGATTTATATCAGATAAAGAGACCAGTAAGGTTTTTGTTAAAAGTTTGTCTCTGAGGCCCTTCAAGCTGTTATGCAGGATTAAGGGTCCTGTGCCATCCTTTTTTTAACTCTCAGCCAGACAGGTTACAATTTTATTTCTTACTCCATTTAACTTGCTGATTAAAATGTGTAATGGACTATACCCCTTTTGGGTGCTCTCTGATGATAACATTAAAACATTGGCATGGCTAAGTTGTGATGTTACTTCTAAACATTGCTATAAAGAGAGAGCATACAACCCCTTCAGTATCCCTGGAAATAAAAGGAAACCTAACAGAGAAGAAATTATAGTGCTATTAATGGCTCGTTTGAGGTGCACTTAAGTGCCGACACTCGGTTAAAATCAAAACCACGCTATATGTTTCCATTCTCGTAGGTGGCGCTTTTGTGTAGGCAGCACTGAGGTGTTTAAGGCGTTTCGCGTCTTCACCCATGAGCTCAGTCTTTAAGAGAGTAATACTAGACATAAAATATAGTTGGAAAATTGAGTATATTAATTTTTAAGAATTCTATGAACAAATATGTAGTCTAGAAAGAAGAAATCAAAATTTATGGTGAGAAAACTATCTCTAGAGAACATGTTTTGCCTCGTTGGACATAAGAAAAGCTTGCCTCACTCGTGAGGTATTACAGAAAGGGGTTCACAGTGTTTTTTGGAAATCCACCCCACTTTTGATGTAATTACTACCGAAGTACATCATTGGTTTATTGTTTTTGTTTATAATACATGTTAACTTTCTCAAAAAAAAGAAAGGGGTTCGAAGTTCTGCTCAAGGTGCTCTATGTGCAAGCAGAAAGCAGAGACTACACTGCAGTGCAGACTCAAATTTGTGGAATATGTTTTTCTGCATATTAGGGATTAGTTGGATGATGCCAAAAGACAACTATGGAGCTTCTAAATAGCTGGTCAGGATATTGTAACAGAGGGAAAAGTGAAGACGGTTCGAAGATTATCCCAGCCTAAATATGGTGGACTCTATGGAAAAAAAGGAATGGTGGGTGCTTCGAAGGCCAAAAGGACAATTATCAGAAGAAAAAAATGAAATGTTTAAGTCCTGTGTTTTTTTGGTGTAAACAGGATTTGGTCGGGGAGATATTTGATTTTATAGGAAACTTGTAATTCTTTTATCTTTTAGAGGGTGTGCACATCACCTTGTGGGACGTAAGTTTCCATTTGTTTGTGAATACAAATTTACCCTTATCCCAGAAAAAACTATCTCCAAAAAAACATAAAACTTGATCTAAAGTCTATCAAAAAAACTCAAGTCTTTCACTGAAATCCAAAATTCAAAATTGTTTGCTTAAGTTGATTGACCTGGTTTTTACTAAATATATTTCGCTTAATTATAGTTGTCTGTTATTATTGCTCTTGCATTACATATATTTATGTGCGTATGTGTGTGTATATATGTACTTCTTTTTCCTTTTTCATCAGCGCCTTTATTTGTCAAAGATCATGTTTTAATTTGTCTGTGCACTTGAAAAGTCCAATAAAGTTTGTGTTTCTGCATTTTCACTTTTGATTGCTATGGGAAAAGGATCAAAGATCTGCAATATGCTACATATATGGTTGTAGTCTGCATTAGTGGATATCAGCATATTGGAGGATTAAACTAGAGAATATCATTGAGTCTAAACTTATTTAGCAAGAAAGTAAAAAAAAAAAGGTTCACCAATATTGGAGCACTTTAATCTCAAATAAAAGTAGAAAAAGGTCTACAGTGTTGCTATATCTTGCACTGCTTTTAACAATGTTCAAATTGGTTTAGTATAACATGTTGGTCATCTGTCATTCATCTTAAAAGAAACTTGAGAGCTAGCAGCAAAGCAACATAGATTAGGTAAAAGCTTGTTGCATTGTTTGTAAATAGAATCTACTCAAGGATTGAAGATATTATCTCATGGTCATCTTCAAGAGAAGAGAAACATATGGAGGCTTAGCTGCTGCAAATTGTGTAAGCTTAGAGCTCTAGGCTCTGAAAATTCCTTCATTAGATAGCCAATATAGAATTGAATGTATCGCTTGATATTTGGTCTGTCTTATAGATCCCGATTATCACATATTCCTTAGCATTTTGTGACTAAGATGAGAGAGGTATTGCTATGTGCTTTATAGGAAGTTACTTAAACTGTTACACCACCTAAGTTTATGTCTTATTCATGACTGGAAAAGAAAATCATATTTCTAGACCTTAAAATAGATGCTAAAAAAATTGTACTTCTGGTGTATTCCTCTTTGTACCATCTTGGTACCTGTTTAATAAAATCTTAACCTTATTAAAGAAAAAAACCTTGCCTTATTCAGTCAATGGGGTTGATTTATGTGGACCATCTTTCTTTTGTGGGGATGTAATGTGTTTATTTTCCTGGTGTTCAAATGTGTAGAAAGTGACATGGATTGTTCCTTGATAAACAACTATTGGTTGATATGAATTTTGTGAAGCCCATACAAGTGGATGCATTGATATATTTAGGGTATGGAAGAACAGAGTGTGATGTATTCATTGAGGAAATTGAAGATAGATCGTTGAGCAAATGAACACCCATATATGCTGTTGGATTACAGCTTAATAAACGACAGAAAATCTTACTATTGGCTCAATGGGCTTATCTAGTATGTTTGACCTTTCCTTTTGCTCCCTTTTTATGTGTAGGTCCTTGGGGGTACTATGCGGGACTCCTTCCTTGTAGATGGTGTTTCCTTTAAGAAGACATTTTCCTATGCTGGTTTTGAACAGCAGCCAAAAAAGTTCGTAAACCCAAAGATACTTTTACTGAGCATAGAGTTGGAGTTAAAATTAGAAAAAGAAAATGCAGAGATAAGGTAGTATGTCTTGGACGTACATTTGATTTTATCTGAGAAAAATTTGTAATTTCTCCAATTTAATATCTTTCATAAGTTGCACAGTTCTGAAGGTGCTTACTCCACCTAATCAATTTTTTTATAGGCTCTCAGATCCAACTCAATATCAGTCAATTGTTGATGCAGAGTGGAATATCATTTATGACAAGCTGGATAAATGTGTTAAGAGTGGTGCCAAAGTTGTTTTGTCTCGACTTGCTATTGGCGATCTGGCCACACAGGTTAGCTACAAAGTTGCTTTATGGTCCATTCCTTTGGTTCATGATCATTTCTTCACATGTAATCTTCGCAGAACTAGAATTTAGAGAGATAGTAAGGAGGCACTAAATATGTAGCCTTATCTTTGGGGGGATATTGTCATGCCGGTTTTTCTTGAGGCATGGTAGTTTATTCTGTTATGTCAAATATGTTTTAAAATGTCATACATCATGAAGTAAAATTTTTGAGCACGTGCCTCCTTCATCCCTTTTTTTCGGGGAACTCGTTGTACCTCTTTCACCCTCTTATTTTGGTGAGGGAGGTGTCAGGAATTTGACAATAAACCAGATGGTCTATCCTAGTCTTAGAAATTGGCAACATTTCTGTGACGGGAAGTAGAAACTATAGTCTCCCCATCTGGTTTACCTTATTTTATCCAAAAGAAACTATAGTCTCTCCATTCAGTGCCTTCCATTTAATTGGTTGTAAAATTCTTTTACTTTGGTGAAGTTTTGATGAGAAAAAGGGTTTTTTCCTTGACATGTTATTATTGAACTCTATAAGTTCTTGACCTCGCTTATTATCCTGCTGGTTTGCTGCAAAGAGATGTAAAAAAAGAGTTATGTAGCTGTTTCTTAAATGTATTTTTGGGTTTACTGCCATCATCTGATTAAGGCAACATTTCTACATTTAGGAGATAATTGTGAAGACTATGACTGATATTCTTTATGTCTGTTATGGGCCCAGTATTTTGCAGATCGAGATATATTTTGTGCAGGTCGTGTCTCTGAAGAGGATCTGCAGCGTGTAGCGGCTGCCGCTGGGGGAACAGTACAGACAACTGTGAACAATGTTATTGATGAGGTTTTGTCCTTTCCCGTTACCCATAATCATAATCTTACTGGAACAACTTTAAAACCTTCTGTAACATGGTTAAATTATAGTATTGGATTTTGGTCGGTAACTTTTACTTTAGCCAACTGGATTATTACCTAGGTTCTCGGCTCTTGTGAGAATTTTGAGGAGAACCAAGTTGGAAATGAGAGATTCAATATATTCAGTGGATGTCCCTCGGGAAAGACCGCCACTATTGTCCTTCGTGGTGGAGCAGATCAGGTTTTTGATCACTTCAGTTATTCATACTACTATTAGTGTTTTCTTTGGTCCTGATTTTCTTTTTCCTTGGTCTATACAGTTCATTGAGGAAGCTGAGAGAAGCTTGCATGATGCTATTATGATTGTTAGAAGGGCTGTGAAAAACTCTACGGTCGTTCCTGGAGGCGGTGCTATAGATGTAAGCACTTTCTACAACCTCCAGAGGAGATCTCTGTGTGTTAATAGTTATACCTTATTGATTGATAATATCCTTGGATGCAGATGGAAATAATCCATTTCTTGAGGCACCATGCTCGAACAATTCAAGGGAAATCTCAGCTCTTTATCAACTCTTATGCAAAAGCTCTTGAGGTAGGATTCTTCTTTCATTTTTCTTTAACAGAAATTATTTTATATCTTTCGTAGAATTAGCTCAATGTATGCTGATGTTGTCAAGTCTGGTATTTGTAGAATGTCTTGAATTTTTCGCTCTGTTATGTATTCACTTTTGTGATAAGCTACCAACATGGCAACATCAGTTGCTAGCTCAAGTTACCTTGGAGAACTGAAGAATAGATGCACCAATGATATCAACAAAAAAGTGGAAAGATAGATGCTAGTGGTCTTTTTCGTCATAAAGCAATGAAAGGATAGACTGGTATATGCTAGAAACCCTGATGATAAGATATAAATCTCAGTCAGAAGTAAATTATAAGATTTATTTTCAGACTGGCACACACAGAAACCCTGACAATGTGCCATGGTAGAAGTGCCTTTTTTCTGTGGTCCACAAGCGAGGGTAATAATGAGGGAGTGCACATTGGATGTAAAGAGATGTCTTATTGTATTATCCATCCTTACCACTTTTATTTTCTATTGGAGGGCTTTTTAAGTATGGTAACGTTACTGTATATAATATCAGCACAAAGGGTGTGGTGGAAGCCTCTTCTCTTGGAGGGCTTAAAATTGGTGCTTTCCCGTTTATCAACAAATCACTTTGGTGTATGTGATCACGCTGGTCTAATATCAGTGGTTGTGTCCTAGACCTTGCAATTGTCTAATTTGATTATTGTGTTGTATAGATCTGCTTTTGATGAAATTATTCTTTGGTGATCAAATGTATGTTTATCAAGGAATTGACATGTTTGATTCCAGAAGAAGCAATATTGTTTGCTCCTCTTAGGTGGTAAGAGATTTTTCTTTCTGTTATCATTCTTAGTTGACTAGGGCTGCCGATGCTAGTAAGTCTTTGAGATAGTCCCCGGTGCTCTTTTGTGGATAATTTCTTGAGATTGCGTACTTTGAGGTTTCATGGTGTTCAGAATTGCCTGGTACCTGTTGCTGGTACCTGTTGCTGGTGAGAGGTGACAGGTATCCCGTGGATTTAGTCGAGGTGCGTGAAAGCTCGCCCAAACACCACGACCATAAAAAAAAAAAAAAAGGAGGGTTTCATGGAACATATAGTCATTGTGAGATGTCCCTTATTCCTTATTGAACATATGTTCAAATTTTGTGATATTTCAGCTCTGTCATAATGCAGATTATTCCCCGTCAGCTATGTGACACTGCTGGTTTTGATGCAACTGATGTGCTGAACAAGCTCAGACAAAAACACGCTCTTCCGTCTGGTATGCGTTACATTTTCTTTTGGAGGATATATAATAATAACAGTAACTTATTTTTTTTTAAAATAATGATAATAGAACTTTTTAGGTTTCCAAGTTTTCTAGCCACTTTACAAGGGTTAGGTTTTCCTGGGCTGGCTTTTTGTCAAAGTTTGGGGTTCTTTTCTTATTGTATTCCCTTAATAATAGCACTCCCTCTGTCCCTATTTCTATGAAAGGTTTCGGACTATGAGGGTCAGCTTAATTTTGACTGTTAGTATATGATTCTTCAAATATTTTAAAATAAAATTTGCATATCTGAAAAGCGCACGAAAAGTTCTAAAAGTCATCACAGTTAGTGATTCAAAATATTCTAAAAGAAGTTTGTGAAAATTATAATCAAAGCGAACATTGCTTGGCTCCCTAAATAGTAGTGGTCAGTAAAAAAGGGACAGGAGGGATTACTAAAAGAAAAAGGAAAAATAAAGAAAACAGGAAATTCATACCCCTTAATGGTAAAAACTCTCCGGAACAGGTGAGGGTGCACCTTATGGAGTTGACATTAATACTGGTGGCATTGCGGATTCATTTGCTAACTTTGTTTGGGAACCAGCAGTCGTGAAGGTATAGTTACACTCACTGTTCTTTTCTTATTTGATAAATTTAGTTAAGCTTGTTATTAATCAATCACCTATCTTTTGACACTTGTTCTTATTAAAGCGACAATTTCACAAGCCATTCTTGTTTCCTAAAAAAACTTGGCAAATGATTTTTCTTTTCCAGATAAATGCCATCAATGCAGCCACTGAAGCAGCATGCCTCATTCTGAGTGTGGATGAAACAGTGAAGAATCCTAAGGTAATTTCGAATTTGTGAAACCAATGTCTCCCAATTTATCTACCACTATGGACATAATAGATGGTGCAAATTGAGTTTTGCAAGTCACCCTTTGTTGTGCTTTTCTAGTCTTCAGACTCTCAAGTTACTTTAAATATATCTCACCAGTAGGTGGGAATGGGAAATATAGGGGGCAAAGAGAGGACTGAGATTACCCGTGCAGTAGCGCGTAATGTACATGCAGAAAACCAGAGTTGTGATTTTCACCTCAGTGTGTGCCTTGTGCTGTCTGTTAGAATGTTGAAGAGTTATTTTTAGACTGTAACTGTAATATGAAGATAGTCCATGTCTCCGTGATTGGTTATATAGTATGGGTCATATGTTATCGCTATAAACTGGTGTCATGTATTTTTTATCATCAATTTTTTTCAATTATGTTTTCTCCCTTTTAATTTTTTTCATGCCGTCGTTTGGAACTCTTCACAGGGTGCGAACTCGTAACATGCACCTATTTCCGCACACATCACACACTGCTCTTATGACTAGACGATTGCCTTAGCTTCCTACCATTGGATGTGTTCATTGCACTTATTAGCATTCCTGTTATGCTTGATATAATTCCTATTTCCTTTCGAATTGCAGTCTGAGAGTTCACAAGGAGGTGCAGCTGCAAGCGCCATGGGTGGTAGAGGACGTGGACGTGGAATGAGGCGGCGATAAATTCCACAACTTGCAGAATTTGCTATGATTTTTCATTTAGAGTTTGATTTTTTTGCATTGTTTGCTCCTCCCTTGTGTAGTTTTAGTTGTCTCCCTCTTGACCAAAATGTTCAAATTTGAGCATCGATTCTCATATAGCAACTGAAAAAGGTCAAAACAGAGTTGTGTTAAATTCAGGCAATATCCAGAGAACTAACTCATCTATGCAGTTGTGTTCTCG
>JBDJHY010000097.1:11053970-11066036 GCA_039654485.1 Withania somnifera | reverse complement strand
GTAAATTTGGACATATTGCTCCAAACTGTAAATTACAGAAACTTAAAAGTTTAAATGTAGATGAAGATATTCATGAAAAAATTTATGAATTATTATACACTTCAAGTTTTGAATCAAGTTATTCTGAGTTAGATACAAACTCAGAAACTACTAATAGTGAATAATAAGAAGAATTAATTAATTTTTTGAAAAAGAAAATAATTGTGGAATAAATTGTATAAAACCAAATTGTTCTTGTAAACAAGAAAAATTCTATAAAATTCAGTCTCAATTCCAAGTTTGGACATAAACATGTTAAACTCAGATAATATAATAGAGTTATTAAAAGAAATATCTGATGAAGATGCTAGAGGTAAACTTATAAATATGGCTTCAGTCTCAGCATCTAACCCTCAAACAAATAAATTTGTTAAGACTTCAAAATCAAAATTTTGATTTTGAAGATAAACCATATTCGTTAGCAGAAGTGCTTTCTAGATTAGATGTGGTGATTATTTGATGTGTATACTCTGTTTGAACAATTGTTACATATTGTTTCATAATGTATCGTATTTGTATCGTACTATATTATGTTAATGAATATATTATTTGGATAAATTGTATCATTTTTCATTGTTATATAGTGTCACACATCAATAATTTGAAGGATAAATTTATAAAAATTAAGTTACGGGATAGAGCTACTATAAAAGGTAAGAATGCGATCACACCAAATCAATCGTTACACAAAATGGGGCTTCTTGTCATCACTTAACAATGGATTTAACAATGTGATAAATCAAAACAAACATTGTATTTAAACTAGCAACACAATACAATACAATACAATAGGTGACTGCCCTCCAAACAAGCTGGACACATGAATTAATATTCATGATCATAACAAAAAACATATCCAATATAATCCCACAAAGTGGGGTCTGGGGAGTTTGAGTGTACGTAATTCATACCACTACCTCAGAGGTAAGGTTTTAATGTTCACGGTCATATTAATTAAAAGGAGGCAAGTGTATCTATGCGGAGAATGAATTGCTGTTGTCATTGGACTTCTCAATGCTTCTTCTTCACATAGGTGGTTTCATTCTTGGACACGTTGCGGTAGCAGTGAATTCTTTGGAACATATTAAATGGGTCATATTAATTGGAATGTATACAGAGGATTTATGTCGTGATTCTAGCTAATTTAGGATTAAGATATAGTTGATTGATTGACTGGTTGAAGTGTTGGGAAATTGTAGCTGGATTTTTACTGTTATACTATATAAAAAAGGGTAATCATTACTCTTTATAGGATCGCTGCCAATCGTAACTAGGTGATAGCATCATGAATGCTCTAAGCATTAAGTTCATTGTGACATATGAAACACGCTTATGTCAATTGATATTGAGCCAGTTACTAGTAGTTAGGGATCTAGAAGCAGTTAACTCGTTGGTCGATTGAAAGTTTTGGATGATATAAATGACTTGATAAATACCAGACACATAAATTTATTGGTGTCAAGCACAATACACATGAACTTTTTTCCAAAGTGCGACAATGACTGACTTAAAAACTTAGCGCTTCTATTATTCTAACATATGCTATTTCAAAACGTCTCCTACAGTGTTCAATCTCAATTTTAGCCTCTTAACAATTAGGTTATGCCATAGTATCATTTACAATATTCCACGTTCTATACTGTATAACTAGCCTTTTCTTTCTGAGTTTGTACTTCTTTTCACTACAATTAGTCTTTGTGATAGCTTTTTTTTTTTTTTTTGATTGGTAAAAGTAATTTGATTCAGCGAAATGCTCTTTTTGAGATAGAATTTCTGCAGCATTCTTACCCTCAGTCCACTTATCGGTATGCTAATATATATGATAATCCAGAAATTGTTGCTTCTCATGAAGCATTCTTTATGTTTTCTTGTAGGGAATCATGCTTAAAGAATTAGAATTAGAATTTATTTTCCTGGTCAAAACTATTTTTTTTTTCATAAAGTAATTATTTATTGATGTGATGGGAAAGCTTCCAGTATACTAGGGTATACAAAAAGTAGAGAATTTCTGCAAAACTTCTGTTCTCCATCAAAAACATTTAGTTAGTTTGGCAATTCATATAGAAGTATCTTTCCCCCTTCAAAACTCCTTTCCTTTCTCTCTAAAACATTAGGACAGACCAGGTTAATCCATGCGCTGTCTCTTTTTCATTCATCTAAAGATCCAACTGAAATGAGACCTTTCACTGTATTTGGCATCGCCTACTGAACACCAAAAGGGATTTAATACTACCCACCATACTGAGCATACTCAACTTGCTAACGGGCAAGTGATCTACATCTGAACAGGATTGTTGCATATATAGCACCAGCTGTTGTGTCCTATCTTCTGTTTGATCAAGTGCTTTGCGGTAAGAATGATTATGTTATGATCCTATTGTAAGGTAGGACTTGAGTCCCACATTGGTAAAATAGAAAGCTGATATGGGGCTTATATAACCTTTGTTCTCCCACCTTAATAGCCGGCTTTTGGGGTGTGGTTCTCCCTCGGTTGTATCAGATTACCCTTTCGGTCACTGGAAAACGTACCTTCATCGAAGCTCTTGGATTCCAGACTGAGATGTGTGGGAATATTATGTCTTGTCCTTTTACTAGTCTGTGGTAGTTGCGCTTAAAAAATTCCTCATGCTTGCCCAGTCCATAACCAAGAATTCTGACTTGTTGGTGTGGTGATGTGCATTTAAAGTTGTTCCAATAGGTTGTGGAACTCAGCTATCTCCCACTGTAGGTCTCTTCTAATGATCAAGTCGCTTAGTTGTACCTTACATTTAGGAAACTTTACTACTTTCTTCAGATATGGAACATAATAGGAAACTCTTCACTTAAAGTATCAACTTTGAAGAGGAAAAACGTTGCTATACTTGCCTTTAGCATCATCCTAATGCTCTTTAATCATATCTTTTATTTCGTCGAGAAAAAATGGAGTTATATTGGGAGTTAGATGGTCTTAAGTGTCTATGTGAGGCAAAATAACACCTTTTCATAGTTTTAGGTAAATATTGAGTAGCTCCTTTAGTGATTTGGGTTCATTTTATGTATCACTTCCCTCACTTCATAGCTAGTTGTCAAAAAAAAAAATCCGGGAATGCTTTGATGTTTCTAGTGGATGATTCTGGTGGTGGATCCACTTAAATTGATGCATACAGGTCTTACGAAAAACATGATGTAGACAGGATAAATGAACTTGAATATTATTAAAAATTAAAATTTGTTGAGCTAAATTTATGTCAAAGGACTGCTCTCTAATGTCTTTAGAAAATTGTTTTTGCATGGTGTTGTTTGTTCTGCTTCTTTGTTATCTATGTGTTGTGGTCTTGTCTTTCTGCTAGTAGCATGATATTATCCTGAAATCCAAAAACATCTTTTATGACTCAGGCAACTAGGATGAGAGCTTCAGAAATGAAGAGCAGATGCTCAGTGGCTTTGAACAGCATAAACATTAGAAAAAATCGATACACTGATGTTCTGCCATGTATGCAGATCAGTTTCTGTTAATTCTTCCTTTGAATTGAAAGTTGTAAATTATAACTTGTGAATAATTATATCAAGCTTCATTCTTCTCAGTTGACAATAACAGGGTTGTTTTGGACCCATCAGCTAAAGGATATATAAATGCAAGCTTCATTAAGGTAGACTTCTACATCCATTACTTGAAATTTAGATAACGATGCTGCTTATTCTCCATATTCTCTTGGAAAATGTCAACCTCTCGTGTACCAACTTTTCTGTAGATATCCGAAAGCGTGTCTCAGTTTATTGCAACACAAGGTCCGCTAACACACACTTTTGAAGACTTCTGGGAAATGATAATCCAGCATCGCTGTCCTATGATTGTGATGCTTACACAATTGGTTGACAATTACAAGGTATTCAACTGTTAGAATTACTAGGTAATCGTTGTAATGTTAACAAGACAAGATGTCCTTGTTCTGTTGTCTGACAGAAGGAAAAAATTGA
The DNA here is from genome assembly GCA_039654485.1 of Withania somnifera. Taxonomy (NCBI): domain Eukaryota; kingdom Viridiplantae; phylum Streptophyta; class Magnoliopsida; order Solanales; family Solanaceae; genus Withania; species Withania somnifera. The sequence goes on along the minus strand of JBDJHY010000097.1, from coordinate 11,062,040 downwards.
GATTTTGGGTGACAAGGGTTCTGATCCAAAAAATTGCTTCATAGGTAAAAAAACAGGTTGGTATTAAATTAAATTCTCATTTTGTACCTGCATTCTGTCACATCATTTTTTCTGGCTCTAACTCGTGCCAGTGGCGGTGGGTTTATGGTTCTTTGGAATTTGGTATAGTCGTCACTGTCAATCTTTTTGAGTATGATATGTTTCTTCTGTAGAGTATTTCAAAGCTTGGGCATATTTTGATAGGTTGCTCAGACTCTTCACTTTGAGTGTCGTACCCATGCCGAAACTACATGGATGTAAGTGTGGGATTCGTACCTGAGCTGGTCAATCGATTTTTGGTACTTCGACCAAAGTCGACAAAGAAATATCGGACAGATTCAATGATTTCTATAATTAGAATAAAAGCTAAGGCGAAATTGAAGAAAATGGAATACCTTATATATGAATATTTCTACGTCACTCCTTTTCTTTTTATCTCCTTCTAGGATTGTCTTCTTGATAAATATGTTCTCCTCAAGTTCCCACATAATATCTCATAATTTAGGTTTTATACCTCTTTTAGATTTTTGAATAATTTTAGCTGAATGCCTGCACCTGTATCCATAACCGTATCTGTATCCCCGAATCATAAAATTTAGATCATGAAGATCCGACCGCTTGATCCGCACCTGTATCACAGCAGGACTGAGTCCGAGCAACATAGTTGGTATAAGTAGACATTGAGTGTGGTGGTTAAGGATATTATGTGGTCACTAGCTTGTGAACTTGTGAGGAGCATAAAGCTTGGAGGTGAATAACTTTTGCAGAAAATCAGCTTCTGTTGGGGGAAGCCTCCACTGCAGTTCATAGTTCATCAGCGGAGAGGCCTAGATGTACCTTCTAATAAGCTTTGCAGATTGTTTATTTGTTTTTGTGTTCTTTCTCTAGTTTCAAAACTGTTATTTGGATTTGTTGGTTATTTGAGCTGCAGAAGGATTAGCAAAGTCTGACATGCAAAGGCTTGGCGGCTTTTCTAGGATTGGAATTTAGACTTAATAAGTTCTTCTTTCTCTTCTATCTTACTAAAAACCTGAGTATCTTTGAGACAATTTCCCGTGCCAAATGGAAAAAAGGAAGATAGAGACATTGTTTCATTACCTTTATTCTGGATTATATTTAGCTCTTCACACAAATAGAGAGGCTACTAGTCCTCTCCGTTCAATCACTTTGTAAAACCTGTTAACCTCTGAACGAATTTTAGCATTTATTCTAGTAGGTTACTTCATTTATAAGTGATTAAGCTGGTGAGTGCATCAATTTTATTATCTCATTTTCCCTCTTTATAAAAAATGCTATGCAGATTGTCAAGTGTGGGGATTATTTTCAGGCAGATGGTGGTCCCAGAAGATTTGGCAATATATGCATTGCTATGAAGTGGAAAAAGACGACTCAGACTTCACTGATTTTGCGATGTCTGGAGGTGAACTATATTGAGGTTAGTAAACTCTTCTGTATCCATTTTGTACGTAACTGCAGAGTATTTACCTGATTCATTTGATGGAGGGTGAGATCTGCTGATATACATGTTTTGATTTCTGCACCATTGTATGTATCCAGACTGATATTCCTCTTCACCATAATTTGAGTCCCTTGGCTTTAGGATACCCTTCTTTAAAGCTCCATGATCATCCTAGCTCTTTTTGCACAAGTTCTCCCAAGATTTGGGTTCTATTTTTATGAGAGCAAGAATAAGAAGGAATTGCAGCATATGAGGAATATTTTGCAAAATTAGATGATGATTTCTATCAGTTTTACTTTAGAAATCAATTGGATAGTATTGTGTAACTTTTGTTTCATTGTCACCTCCTAAGCATATACATCGATGCAACTCCATCTCTTACTTCAACGGTGGCCGCTGGCCAGTTTAGTTTTAAAGTCAAACATTTTTGGACATATCTTTGATTCTTAAACCAAAATGGAAGACTGATTGGCTTGGAAACCGTCCATGTTTGGCTTTGGAAACCTGTCCTTTATCTGGTCTCAAGGCCTCAGTTTTTGCAAGCAAGAGTTTTAAAGTAATCATAGATAATGATTATTAATGCTAATTAAGCAGCATTGTCTGTAAAAGATTCTTCGGTGGTTTCTCACACCCCCTTCACTATTTTCAAAATCCCATTTTGAAGCGCTTTATTCTACTGCAGAATCCTTTCTGCCTGCGTTATCCGTCTGTGTTTTACACTCTCTGGTGGCTGGGGAAACTGTTTGAGATTGATGGCAACACCTTTTCTCTTCTTCGTTAAACCAGGACAACTTGAATGTTAGTTATTTTCATAATATCTTGTGTTTTAATTACTTTTATAGCAGATCTAGTTTTTTTCTTGCCATGTAGTAGGTGGCAGTGTACTATTTGGTTAGAATTAATCATTTGGTTCTGTGAAAAGGCTTTTCAATTGGGACTACAGTTATTTCCGCAATTTCTTATGGATCTCTATCAAGTAGTTCTGGTGTTTTTATTGTTGGGAGTAAAGAAAATTTGAGTCTTTCATTTATCAGTACAAATGCTTTATTTCGTATTTATGATATCAGAAATGTGGTGTTTTCAACCTTGTACTTTTGGTGGAAGTACCTTTGGCACCATTTTTTGTGTGATAGTGGATACTTTTTGGCAATCTTGAAAGTAGTTTCTACCATAATATGTAATTTTGGCCCAATTCTTCCATCAATTACCATCCTTATATTTTAGTTAATGCTAACATCTTGCCTATATCCTGAGGGATTGGATGATGAATGTTTGATCTTTTCTTCTTGCTATTTGCCAGTCAAAAGAACCACCTTTGTGTGTTTTACACATTCAATATCCCGACTGGCCTGACCATGGAGTTCCAAAGGACACTCTTGCTGTTCGTGAAATACTGAAACGAACATCTAGTGTCCCACCCAGTTTTGGACCAATTGTGGTGCATTGCAGGTTTCTGTCATCATCATCATCCCTGTAGATGTGCCTTTTAAGATTCTGTAACTGATCCTTTCTAAAGCCTGACATCTCATTCTTTTATACAGTGCAGGTATTGGTAGGACTGGAACATACTGTGCAATCCATAACACCATCCAAAGAATACTGGTTGGAGATATGTCTGCTCTAGACCTTGTTAACACTATAACCATTTTTAGGTCTCAGCGAATTGGAATGGTTCAGACCATGGTACAGCAGCTTCTCTTTCTTAGTGAAATTGATAATACAACTAATATTACACAAACAGATACCCGGTGGAATATTCGAGGTGTGGGCAAGCTGGCCCGTACGCCACCATCATAATAAAATTATATAAGCGGATAATTGGATTAGCATCTTTAACAGGTGCCCTTGTAACAAAAAAAATAGTCGCAGGACCCCCAATCAGAAAAAAAAAAGGTAGCAGGTGCCATGTATATTTCCCCCGAGAAATTTAGGCGATTTATTGTTTATTACTTGGTGCAAGTTGCAACCTAATAATCAAACATTTGTAAAAGATGACCAATTGTTTTCACACTCCCTAAGAGCAGGTCCACAAAATCTTTTTATACCAGTGTCCTCTTGTTCTTGTTTTTTGCTTTAAGAGCAATTAAAACGTCTTGCATTTTTACGCTATATTCTCTCTTTTGGTATTTATTATTCTCAGTTTCTTTACCACTGTGTTTCAACATTCTTAGTCTTAACTAATCTCTTCTCTTAGTCTCTTCTCTTAGGTTCGTAAGTACTTATCACAGAATGTCTTTACGAAACTACTATTGTATATTTCAGGAGCAATACCTCTTTTGCTATGATGCCATTATTGATGAGCTTGAAGGCCTCATTCAGATAACCAATGAAGAAGATAGTTCATAACGGTAATTTTCAAATTTTCACTGTTAGGAAGTCCAATTGGATATTGAAGCAAATACTTGAACTTGTTTGGTTTTCTACTACTGGATTTCATCCTTTCTTCCTCATGTTTTCCTAAATTAGTTTTCTAACCATTTAAAGTCTTATATTCCAACAAGGTTCATGCAACTGATTCTTCCTTGCTGCAATCATGCCTGTACTGACAAATGAGGAATTGAACAATAATTCTTGCTGAACAAGCAGATCAGTTGGGTCCACTTGAGTTCGTTACTGCTTTTACCGTGTAGGAATAAGTAGAAATGTTGCATTTGATGATGTACTTATTGGTGGTTCAATGTATAGCAACTCGATGATGTTCAAGGTACATGAATTTAGTAGCTTCTGCACCAACTTTCTTGCAGTGGTTTATGTAAAATACCTTGCATCAAGAGTGGCGGATTTGTTAAAATAGAGCTGTCTTAATATTGATAAAATCAAGTTGTACTGTTATTAGAAGGCATCCCTTTGGTGCTTGACAGGACTAAGTGATGCAAAGCGAGGGGCTGTTGTCTCATGGACGAAATTATGCCTCTTTAAGAGAAGTGAACGCATAATGAACTATTCTCTCTAGACTTCACTTGGAATTGTACCGGACATGGTGTTGTATTTTTCTACTTTGGTAATAATAGTGCACTAAAGAAGCGAGCACTACTTCAAGTATCATGGGCCTTGTTTTTTCATGTTCTTTTTTACCTTTTGCGCTTTTCCCTTGTGGAAACACTGGCGACTTGACATCTTGATTGGAATGTATGCATTGGAGCTGTTTCTTGTGAGAACTGTTCTATTTTCAAAATATCTTGATTGGTGCTAGGTCCGTCTGCCTTAATATTTCTGCTTGCTTGCTATCAAGATGATAACCATTTTTTAAGAAAATATTTTTAGTTATTATTTTATTACTAAAGTAATTCTGTTTACTGAAAAATAAGTAATTATACTACTGGCTTGCTTTGGAAAAAGTGGACCTCACATTCCTACCGGCTACGGCACGAATGATGACAAAAATAAATCTAGGGTGTAATATTAGTTTGTGAACCAAACAACCTGTTAATATCTTCTGGAAAAGAAAGATTTATAATTTGTGGCTTAGTGAAATTTAATTATCGTGTCACATTCATACACCATGACCCGAGGATTTATTGAGAAATTCTCAGTCATGCATACACCATGAATAATAAAATTTGTCAAGAGTACACAATCTACTTTAACAATAAAGTCATACGAAAGCTAGTATACATATTTACTCGGTTTGCTTTTTTAACTTTATATTCCAATTTCCTTAGCAAATACATATCACAAAGGAATATATCAAATAAATTAATTCATATTTAATACAACATAAAGTCTATTAAGACGGAAATACTCCTCACATTTTACTTAGTAGTATATTCTAGCGTGTGATAATTTGGTAGTAACAAATTATTGTAAATATTTTCTTATTAATTGCAATAACAAAACAAATAAACTAAAGAGTAATGAGCCACCCGACCCGTAAGATTATGAAGATAGTGGCCCAAAAACCCTTCCCTCCAAAGTAAAATCTCCAGCTTTTGCCTGGGATACAAGCTTCAATGAATATACGACTTTCCATTTTATGCTCTCTTCCAAATCATCATTAGTACTACTACTACTATTATATTCATTCGTTTTGAAACCGAAGCACTCTACAGCGGCGAATATGGCGGAGGAGGCAGTTGATTTCTAAGCTCAAATCTGCCATTACTGCCGGTGGCGGTGGTTCTTCTGCTTCTAAGAGAATCAAACGCCGTGGTATCCGTGAAGAGACTGCTGAGACTGAAGATATGCTCGCCTTTCTGCTCGATTTGATTCTCTCTACTCCGAAGGTGGCCCTCGTACTGAACGATGTTAGGTTTCTCCTTTTCCTCATCTTTTTATAAACGCAAACACTTTGCTACTTCCTGTTTTTTCTTACAAGTTTTTTTGGTTTAAATTAGGGTTAAATGTTGCAGTAGGTTGACTATTCCTCTAATTTACTGTCTCCTTTCCAAAATGGTTGCAGCCTTTGGCTTTTCGAAAGTCAATTTGATTAATTCTCACTGATAAATTAGTTTAAATGCGATATAAGGCTGTGTACAACAGAACCTTCTGGTCGGTCCTTTCCCTAGTTGCGGGTGCTTAGGACTTCTCTTTTTAAAAAATATTATTTTAGGTTAATTTGATATTTTCAAATTATAATTTAGATATTCAAAAATTATATGAAAAGTGGCACTAGGGTGTGGCCTAGTGGTTAATGAAGTGAGTTGGTAACCTAGGCGCTCAGGTTCAAATCCCAATAGAGATAAAAAATACAAGGTAATTCTTCAGCTAGTATCTGTTGTTAGTGGAGTGGCATGTATCCCATGGATAGTTTAGGCGCTAAATCCGGCCCAAAGAAAACTATATGTGAAGTAATGTAACTGCAATTTTTCTTATATTAATATGTATACATCTTACAATATTGATCAAAGTTTAAACTCTTCAACTCTCATAAAGGAAATTGTGACGAGTATTTTGGAGCAGATGTGTAATTGATTGGAGTTTTTTTGGGTTTGGTTAGGGACATGTGCATAGAGAAGTGCTAGTGTTAAAATTTTTATAATTCAGCAGGTAGAAAGTTGCTACTTATAGTTTTGTTCTCTAGAATTTTGTATGTGGAGGTTGTCAGTTCGGTTAATGGGTAAAGAGTCTCTAAGGAGATGTTTTAGTCTGGTTATAAACTTCTATTTAGAGAATATCTTGTCTTATGATAGTAGAGAACTGCTAGTACTTATGCTCCCCGTTTCATTTTACTTGGCCCTTCTACCAAAAATAGATGTTCCATTTTACTTGTCCATTTCAGCAAGTTAAGAGGGTTTTGTTAATTTTTCTTTTTTCATACTATCCTTAGTATTAAATTACAACATAAAGTAGTAGTAGTCAAATTTAGAGTTCCAAAGCGTTAATTTGGTAACATACACCTTTAATTAAAGATCTCTTAGAGGCTCTGCCAGGTCAATATGGGTTAAGTAGTATGAAACAGAGGGAGTAATTGTTTTTATTTTGGTATTTGAGTTTGAATAAAGGAAAAAAGCTGCAGACTGAATCCACATAATGTAATGGCCCTTCCAAGGAGTGTGTTTAGTTTGGTTTACAGTCTTGAATCTAGAGAACAACTAACGCTAGAAGGCTAAAACTCGATATTTAGGTCTTCAACCTGTTATCTGTTAATTCTTTTCACGAGGAGCTTTTATGGTATCATTGAGCGTATTCCACATGTTTCTCTGGTTCGGTTTAATTTATTTTCTGCTATTGATTAGTTGAATGATGTTGAATTGCTTTTGTGAATGACTCTGTGTTAAGGCTTGCCTACATGGCGTAAGTGTGCAGAACTAGAGAAGTGAAGAAAGAAGTTACGACCTACTTCTAGTAGAAGTTGATTTTGTTCGTTTGTGTGTGAAGAAGAGCGATTAAAGAAATGAACACTGCAAAATATTGCTTGCACTTATCTTCGACTTTGTAGGATGTGTAATGAGAAATAAAAAGTGGAATGATTTGAAGCTTATTGAGTTAAGGTCTTCATTCTCAAAAAGAGAGGAAAGATCACAAAATAGGGATAAGTGTTTGTATTTAATGTACATTTCTGTACTGTTTGGTCCTTTCCTCTGGTCATTGTGCTTTTACATCTCCAGCATCACGTTCTTTACATTGTCAATGTGCTTTCTAGTGGGATTGGGTTTTAGTTATTACTTGATTTTCATCTAATAAGCACTTTAATAGTAGGCTGTCAGTTTGTCTTTGGGACTGTTGCTTAGCTTTAGGAGAGAACTGGCCTTGTACGGCTAATCCAACTTACTCACAACGGCTCAACTTGGCCTCCAGCACTTGCTGAAGTACTCATAGAAGTTGGGCTACAGAATCTAATTCGCTGATTTCAGTCAGAGATATCAGTTGTGGGAATATACCGGGTATTTTGTTGTTGTTGTAGTCAAAGATATCAGTTGTTTAATTGCTAGGTCATCAGCACATAAGTAATATGTAATTTATGCTGGGTATCTGAGATTTTTTTCCCGGTTATGCAGTTGTAATGTAATAAACATCCCAAAATATCTGATAGATGATGCTTCTGACTTGGATGGTGTCGTTGTCTTCTTCTTTTTTTTTTTTTTTTTTTTTGGAAAAAAAGATTTTTTGAGGTTACCCGTCAAGTTCACCAA
>JBDJHY010000097.1:11019875-11035770 GCA_039654485.1 Withania somnifera | reverse complement strand
ATACGGGGATGGAAGGAAAATCACTATTGAAGTCCTACATACCTTGATTTTCCCAACAAGACTTGAGAGGTGCCCTAATTTGAAGTTAGGAGTTTTTGAAAATCTTGATTTACAAAAATTGTAGCGTGAAATCTTGTTAGAAATTCATAATTAATGATTTGGAATAGCAAAGATTTCATTAAGAATACATGGAGCGAGCGTACCTTGATGTCGGAGGAGGAGGAAGAGGAGAGGAGAGAAAACTATTTTGGGGTTGGAGAGAATAGAGAAAAAGTGGTAAAATTTCGAGGGAACCCCAAAATAAAACTCCTCCGTCCGACTTTATGCGGTGCATATGCGGCCACATATGGGTTCGTATATCGGGGCAAAAAGTTTTCAAAAACTGCCTGAAAATCCAGCCGAAATATGGACTGCGTATGCCTAAATGTGGCCGCATTTCCCGACCGCATATCGGGACAGAAGCACTGCTTTACTAGAAGAGCCATAATATTTTAACCGAACTTGAAACGACGCACAGTTTGATGTGTTGGAGACTAGACTCATAGACCTTTGATTTGATAAGTTGTGAGCCACACAATTCCTCATATTTCAAGAGTTATGGTCGTTTGAAGTTGATTTATGAAATAACTTATACGGAAATCTAATTGGTAAAGACGCTTTCGGCTAAACTCGAAGCTAGAGGGTCTTTTATGACCTTATTCATATCAAATGCACTTCACCCATTAAGGAATGACCCTAACACCTATGCATCATCAGAAATAGTCGGGTCAGGACTACACGTATTTTGGGGAACGGTTCGTATCATGTTCAGAAGCTTGGGGTGTTACAATCGCGATCGTGTGAAGGAGCTTCGTGATCATGATGAAGGGTGGTCTGCTGCACCAATAGTTGTATGACAACTCAACTAAATTCCAATAATTAACAAAGGCTTGAGATGAGTTTGGAACCCGATGAGCACAAACCATATATGCTAATTGCATGAAGATGACATTTCAGACTCAATGATGCAAACAAAATTCTGATTTGAGATTGTTTCAGCTAACTATATAGACTAAAGTCAACCCTCAACCTAAATTTCTAAAATGCCAATCAAGGACTTAAAATGAGCCTAGTTAGCCCGGGACTCGAAATAACTCACCTAACCTAAACTCGACATTCTGGAGTTGATGGCACAGTTGGATTTTCAGTCGGACGCTCTGATCATCAAAAGTTGACCAAATTTTTTTTTAACTCCAAAGCACATTACATCGAAAGCTTCTGGACCCAAACCAAGAGGCTATTTAGACCAAAATCCATGTTTTGGAGCTAAAGGAATTGTCGGAATTCAATTTCGAGTTCGTTTTCAAAGAATATTGACCGAAGTCGACGATTAAGGCTCTAAATTAGGGAACAAACATAAAATCGAAACAAATGATTCAGGAACCGAACCATCGATCCGAACAAGTCATAAATGAGTTGGGGCTGCTATAGGAAAGCTTTAAGATGCAAGAAATGTTGGGCTCAATCCAACCCGATGACACTCTTACACGGTGTGATATTGTCCGTTTTGGGACAATTCCGCACAGTTTTTCTCAAAAGGCCTCTAATTTGTTTAGTGCAATCGAAAGATCATCAAGGTTTTCCTGGAGGGGGCTGGTGAGACTATTCCACTACAGATTGATGGACTTACTAATTTGCTGACTGATTCAAGGTGCGAAGCGAAGGGTAAAGGTTGAACCATCAACAACCCCACACTTCAGGAAAAGTCAAAAAGTATGGATGAAGTAAAAAAAAGTAGAGTTGGAGTGAGAAAGAAAAACTTCACACCATTATTAAGAGATCCTACATCTTATATGTAGCCTCTCTGTCCTTTCAGCTACCAATATGGGACTTCTGTTCACACACTCAATAATTTTCCGTCGAACTAAGTTCCATGTGGCCTATTACCACGATTCATGAGTCACCGAGATTCACCGTGTGCTAGCTACATCATTTTGAGTATCTTTTATGGCAACCGAAGCCCATAGCTAGCTTCTTCTTGTGTGTGCATATCCACGCTCTTAAAGGTAAGCAAACCGAGTACCGCACTCTATCACTCCGCCTTCGTCATACTCATCCCGCTGAACCTGGGCTCTGATATTAGTTGTTGGATTCAATCCAGCCCAATGACACTCTTACATGGTGTGATATTGTCTGCTTTGGGCCAAGCCTGCACGATTTTTCTCAAAAGGGCTCACACCATTATTAAGAGATCCTACACCATATATGTAGTCTCCCAGTCCTTTCAGCTACCAATGTGGGACTTTTGTTCGCACACCCAATAAGAAAAGCGCAAAAACGCAAAAATGACTGGAAGGGTCATTATCGAAACTGTGTCTTATCATGATAAAACTTTCTTTTGAATCTATTGTTTATTCTCTCTATCAGTTCTTGTAATGTTCTATCATTTTGGTAACCAAGTATGCTCAAATGATACTAGTTCTATAATTGATGAGTTGGACACAATTTAAATCCAGCGCGGTGGAATTATAGTACATTTATATATAAGGTCTCAATACAACCCATGATCTGGATTTATGATATAATACAAAGTTACTAAGTTCAAAAAAAAAATATTTGACCACTTGCTATTCCCTTCAGATGAAGCCCCCTGGATGTCTTCATCCCTTTTCACTAAATATGTTGCAATGCTACATTGTGTTGTGTTGTGGAGCCTAATTCTACTTTTTTTTGATTTTCAATCCTATTTGGAGTATGATTTGGATTTTTTATTCCTATTTGGAGTTGATTTTTTGCTATAAAAGGAAGCACTACTTATTATCTATATAGGAATAAAACTTTGAAAGAATTATTAGGCTCAATTGGTATTTGTCTTTGAAAGAGAATAGCACATAAGAGAAGTTTCTTGGGAGAGCTTTCACCAAGAGTATAAGAGAAAATTATAAACACAACTCTCGATTTGGGTTTATAATGAAATCTGCAGTGACAAAGTTGACGTAGCTCTCGCATTGAGAGTGAATCACTATAAATCGGTTTGCTTTATTTTATCGATTTAAATTATTTTTTGGTAAAATCCGTATCAACTGGTATCAGAGCCACAAGTTGAGTTGCGATTCAGAAAACGATGGGAGGCGAAGTTGGTTCGGCGCACGAGATCGAGAAATTTGACGATACGGATTATGCGTTCTGAAAAATGCATATCAAGGATTATCTATACGGCAAAAAGCTTCATCAACCGCTGAGTTCGAATCCGGAGAAGATGGAGGAGGCGGAGTGAGATCTTCTCGACACATAAGTTCTGGGAGTCAATCAATTGACATTGTCAAAAGAACATTGCCACAACGTGGCGAAGGAGAAGACAACTGCAGGCATGATGAAATTTCTGTCTGATATGTATGAGAAACCTTCAGCTAACAATAAGGTATTTCTCATGAAGAAACTTTCTCACCTAAAGATGGAGGAAGGTGTTACTTTTGCAACACACGTGAACGAATTCGACACGATTGTCAATCAATTATCGTCGGTTTGAAGATAAAGTTTGAGCCCTAATTCTTTTGACTTCTCTGCCGAATAGTTGGGAGCCAATATAAGGGTAGCAGTGAGTAATTCTGTCAGTAGTGCTAAGTTGAAATTCAATGATGTTAGAGATCATAATCTTGCGGAGGAGTTCGCAGAATAGATTCTGGGGAGACATCGACGAGTTTTGCCTTGAATGTTGAGAAAAGAGGGAGAAACTATGACAAAAACTACAACCGGAATTAAAACAGGTCAAAGTCAATCAGACCCAAGAAACGTTTTGAGTGCTGAAATTGTGGAAAATCGGATCACATCAAAAAGTACTGCTAAGCACCAGTGAAGAATGAGGACAACAATGGTGGAATCAATGCCGCCACTGAAGACGTCAGTGATGCACTATTGTTGTCCATCGACACTCCTATCGACTTTTGAGTACTCGACTCAGGAACGTCTTTCCACACTACCGCACACTGTGACGTCATGGAGAACTATGTTGTTGGCAATCACGTAAAAGTCTATCTGACAGATGGAAAGCTCTTAGACATTGGGACATTAATCTGAGAATGTCAAATGACTAGATATGGAAGATTCTGAGGGTCAGGCATGTGCCAAAGCCGATGCATAATTTGATTTTGGTAGGTCAGCTTGATGGCGAAGGGCACCATATTACCTTAGGTAATAAGGCTTGGAAGGTAACAAAGGGCGCTATGGTGGTTGGTCGAGGTCATAAGACGGGTACTCTTTATATGACGAGGTATCATGATACGATCACTTTTGTCGATAACACCAAAAAGTCAGAGTTGTGGAATTACAAACTGGGGCATATGAGTAAGAAAGGTTTGAAGCTTCTGGTGACTAATGGCATGCTTTCATAGCTGAAAAGGTGGATCATCACGTGTGTGAGAGCTGCATTCTTGGAAAGCAAATGCAAGTCAGGTTTTAAGTGCAGGAAGGGAGCAGAAAGCTGAGAAGCTAGAATTGGTGCACACTGACGTATGGGGATCAGCCTCTGTCCCTTCACTCAGAGGATCATAGTACTATGTGACCTTCAATGATGATTCAATGAGAAATGTATGGGTTTATTTCATGAAGAATAAATCTGACGTGTTTGCTGTTTTCAAGAAGTGGAAGGTCATGGTCGAGAGCAGGACAGACCTCAAGTTGAAGAGTTTGAAGTCCGACAATGGTGGAGAGTACATCGACGGCTACTTCAAATAGTATTGTGCTGATAATGGGATCAAGATGTTGAAGACTATTCCAGGTATGTCCCAGCAGAATGGGATAGGGGAAAGAATGAATCGAACGTTGAACGAGCGTGCCCGAGGTATGAGAAAACGCTGGACCGCCCAAGACTTTCTGCAGATACAACAACACCACAACCTACTTGATTAATACGGGACCTTCTGTTCCTCTAGGCTACCGAATTCCACAAGAGGCTTGAGTGGTAAAAAGGTAAATCTTTCTTTTTTGAAGGTGTTTGGTTGCTCGTATTATGTTTATATTAATGATGCTGGTAGAAGTAAACTTGATCTGAAATCTAAGAAGTGTTATTTTATTGGTTATGCTGACACTAAGTTTGGTTATCAGTTCTAGGATGACCAAAATCGGAAGATCATTCGAAGTAGGAACGTCGTCTTCAATGAGGAAGTGATGTACAAGGACAAGTTACGAGAGAGCTCAGAAATCAGAGTCTCTGCGAGAAAGGAGTCAGAAATAGTTGACCTGAGAGACATCCATGCAGTAGAAGAGCAAGCAGATCGAGAGTAAAATCGACAAGACAACGAAGGAGAGGTAGATGAGAACGTTGACTCGTAGTCAAATCAGCGGACACCGGTCACAAAGTTGCGGCGATCATCCAACGTCAGTAAGCCAGTTCACAGGTTCTCTTTGTCTCTCAAACATCCTCCTTACAAATAGAGGAGAGCCAGAAAGCTACGAAGAAGCGATGCAAATTGATGAGCAAATCAAGTGGGAGTTGGCGATGAAAGATGAGATAGACTCGCTATCGTCCAATCACATATGAGAGTTAGCCGAGTTACCAGAAGGGAAGAAAGCATTGCAGAACAAGTGGGTCTACTGGATAAATGAGGAACACGATAGAAGTAAGTGCTACAAAGCGAGGCTGGTTGTGAAGGGATTCCAACAGAAATAAAGAATTGACTACACAGAGGTCTTCTCTCCCGTGGTCAAGTTGGTGACAATCAGAACAGTTCTTGGGCTGGTAACTAAGGAAGACCCACATCTTCAACAGATGGATGTGAAGACGGTCTTTCTCCATGGTGACTTAGAGGCGGAAATTTACTTGAAGTAACTCGAGGAATTTGAGGTCAGAGGGAAGGAGAAACTAGTGTGCAAGCTCTAAAATAGCATGCACGGACTGAAATAGGCTCCGAGACTGTGGTACAAGGAGTTCGACATGTTTATGGAGAAAGTCAAATTCTCGAAGTGTAAGGCAGATCGTTGTTGCTGCTTCAAGAGACTTGAAGACTCATGCATGATACTGCTCTTTTGTGTCGAGGACATGCTGATCGTGGAAGCAGATCTACATGAGATTGATAGACTGAAAAAGTTGTCAGAAGACGGAATGACGGAATGAGAATTATGAGAAATAAGGAGGGCCTCAAGGTTTCACAAGAGGAATATGTGAAGAAGGTACTCAAGAGGTTCAATATGGACGATGCGAAGCCGGTTAGCACTCTTTTTGGCTATCCAAAGATGACTCACCGGTGATCGAGGATGAGAAGGCGTATATGGATAAGGTTTTTTATGCCTCTATGATTGGCAACCTCATATACGCGATGGTATGTACAAGACCAGACATTGCACATGCAGTGAAAGCTGTGAACAGATTTATGAGCAATCTGGGAAAACAACATTGGGATGCTGTGAAGTGGATCTTCAGTTATCTAAAGGGAAGTTTCAGCGTTGTGTTTTCGGAAGTCAAAGGTGGGTTTTGTAGGGATACGTTGATGTTGACAATGGTGGTGACATCGATAGTAGAAAGAGCACATCTAGGTACATTTACACCTTTGGAGGTACTGGGATTTGTTGGGTTTCAAAGTTGCAAAAGATAGTAGCTCTCTCTAGCTATGAGGCTTGAGTACATAGCTGTGACGGAGGCTGCGAAGGAGATAATATGGCTATAATCTTTTCTGCAAGAACAGAAGCAGGATCACGAGGGAAGCGTACTATATTGTGATAGTTAGAGTGCCATTCATTTGGCAAAGAACCCGGTCTACCATGCTTGAACGAAGCACATACAACTCCAGTGTCATTTTATCCGTTTAGCTTTGGAAGATGGAATATTAGTGCTTGAGAAGATCCCAGGGAGTCAGAATCCGGTAGACATGCTGATGAAGACTGTACTGTATGATAAACCGAAGTTGTGCGCAACTTCAGTTGGACTCTTTGGATAAGGATCGGAGCCGCCGCTGCAAATGAAGTCAGATGATGAGATTAGTCTCCAAGTGGGAGATTGTTGTGTTGTGGAGCCTAATTCTACTCTCTTTTGGTTTCGAATCCTATTTGAAATGGGATTTGGATTTTTAATTCCTATTTGGAGTTCGTTTTGGCTTTAAAAAAAGCACCACTTATTATATATATATATATATATATAGGAATAAAACTTGAGAGAATTATTAGAGACTCGTTTGGTATTTATCTTTGCAAGACAATAGAACATAGGAGAGGTTTCTTGAGAGAGCATTCGCCAAAAGTGTAAGAGAGAATTGTAAACACAACCCCCAATTTGGGTTTATAGTGAAATCTGCAGCGGCAAAGTGGACGTAGCTCTCGCATTGGGAGTGAACCACTATAAATCTGTGTTTTATTTATTCTTTGTTGATTTAAATTGTTTTCTGGTAAAGTTGGATTTAGGGCTCAAATCCTAACACATTGTTCGTACTTCATTTTGAGCCTGTAGATTCCCCCCGTTGAGTTTAAAAATCAGGATGAAATGCTTAGTTGAATCTACGGTTTACCCTCTCTGTCTACCAGTTTTATTCCTGTTCCACCATATATTTGACTATTTTTACTCCCCATAAATACAGTTTCACTGGTCATCTTTCCTTATACCTATTAACAGAAGATGCTGCAATGCTGCTCTAAGCTTACTTGGTATTGACGGTGGTATAGTTTACCATTAGGTAGAAGATTATCTTGGACATCTTTTGGCAATAATTCTCATTTTTTGAGTATTAACTAGCATAAGTACCGTTGCGATGCCGGACAATATTAAAGATATTAGCGATAGAAAATGTAATGTGCTGCAAATAAGTAAAGGGCAAAAGACTCTTATTTCACTTTACCTTTTTCTTACGCATCACAAAGCTGCTTCTTGTTTGGATCGAACAATTTTCCAATTGACCGTCATAAATTTTCGGTTCAACAAATATCTAACATAAACTTCTGAAGTAGTTATAAGTTTTTTCAGCAGGGACATTATCTGCAAAAGGCAAAATACAGAGAGATTTATCAAACTAA
Organism: Withania somnifera; assembly: GCA_039654485.1. Classification (NCBI taxonomy): domain Eukaryota; kingdom Viridiplantae; phylum Streptophyta; class Magnoliopsida; order Solanales; family Solanaceae; genus Withania; species Withania somnifera. The sequence goes on along the minus strand of JBDJHY010000097.1, from coordinate 11,027,793 downwards.
TATTCTCTAACATTGATCGAGCATGTGAACCAAATACAAATTTTGGTCGAACAACTCTTTTATGTGATTATAGTAAGTGATAGATAGCTCTTAGGTCATTCTTTGGTTAGCTTCCTCAGCAAGAAGTCCCTCTTTGGCTTTGGTCTTGGTCTGTTGACTCCAAAGTTCGGAGATTTCATCATTTACACATGTGTAGGTGTCATCATAATCATAAATAAATGACTATGACTATCTGATGGCAAAAAAAAGAGACCATCATAAGTGCAAGCTGATGCAAAAGGGGAAAAAAGGTCCAGAAGTAATGAGACCAATAAAGAAAGAACTCAGACAATGATTCAATTTAATGTGTTTATTAGTACAATTTTCCGGATTGGTGCAGAATATTGGAAGTCTACATACAAACTATGATTCAACCAACTGAACAAAAATAAACTATTAACTCACAAATAGTGTAATATAAGACTATTGATTAATAATTGTATTCAGTCCTAAAATATGAAGATTAACAGTTATATTTCTAAATATTACTCCATCCGTCCCAGTTTATATGATGGTGTGTGACTGAGCATGGAGATTAAGAAATAACAATGGAAGACTTTTGAAACTTGTGATCTAAAATAATGCATTGATATTTTGTGGCTAAAAATTATCTCATTAAGGGTAAAATGAGTATTTTAAGCTTAAATTCTTACTAAATATAGAAATGTGTCATTCTCTTTGGAGTTGACTAAAAGGAAAGAGTGTCACATAAATTGGGCATAGGGAGCAACATTTAGTAGTTTTATTTTTGCTTGACAGGTTTCAGAAGTGAGTTCACTTTTGGGCAGAGCTGGTACAGTGGGGCTTGGCAAGGCAGTAGATGTGTTGGACACTCTAGGTAGCAGCATGACAAATTTAAACCCAAGTGGTGGCTTTGCATTCAGCATGGCAACCAAGGGAAATAAAATTTCCATTTTGGCTTTTGAAGTTGCAAATACAATTGTCAAGGGTGCCAATCTTATGTATTCCCTTTCACAAGACAACATTGCGCATCTGAAGGAGGTTGTTCTCCCTTCTGAAGGTGTGCAACTGTTGATATCAAAAGATATGGATGAGCTCTTCAGAATTGCTGCAGCAGACAAAAGGTTCCAAAGAGTCCGAAATAACTTATGCGAGAACATATATCACATGCTACTTTCAATTTATTTTGGCACAAGAATGAGATGCTTGTTGTAATTTGACAGGGACGAGCTGAAAATATTCTCTTGTGAAGTAATTCGCTTTGGAAATAGTTGCAAAGATCCTCAATGGCACAACTTAGACCGTTACTTTGAGAAGTATTTTAAACTAACTTTTGTCCAGTTTTGCTGCTTCATTATTACCATTTCAAAAATGAATATTCACATCACCTGTAGATCACTCCATTACATGTAGGTTGGAATCAGAATTGACACCTCATAAACAATTAAAAGAAGAAGCTGAGACTGTGATGCTGCACTTAATGACCATGGTACAGTATACAGCTGTAAGTTCCATCTCAGAATCTGTACTTCTTGACCTATTTTTTAATTATTTTCTTTTTCGCCGATAAGTTATGCTCGTTCCATCCCAATTTCTGTGTAGTGTTTGTCTGGGCTCAGAGTTTAAGAGCAAAAGGGATACTTTTGAAACTTGTGATCTAGAATTAGTCATAGAAACTTTTGTACCTAATCATAATTAAAGGTAAAATGGGAAGAATAAAGTTAAATTGTTACTAAATGTGGAAATATGTCATTTTTTTTGGATTGACTAAAAAGAAAAGACTGTCTCCTAAATTGGTATGAAGGGAGTAATTTTTATTGATGTGAAGTGTTCTGTTGTACAATATTTATACAAAAATAGAGTATCTCGCACAAAAGCATAATTTTTATGAAGAGCAAAAATTCATTATATCATAGGGTGTTCATTTTTTTTTAAAAAACCCTTTTGACTTTTACAAAGAGTATTTTCAACTCTTGAAATGCTATTTGGTTTTGTTCTTTCCATATGGTCCATATAAGTGCTAGAGGAGCCACCCTTGGTCTATATCTCCATCTCTCTCCCGAATTTCCACCTAATGCAAATGTTGCTCGGGCTCTTCAAAAATGATGATGGATGCAGGTTGCATCCTCCAAAATTAGTGCTTTCTTGAAGGACCCGGCACGGGTGCCGCAACATTTTAGGAGAGCCCGAGCAACATAATATAATGCTGTCCAATACCATTTATTTAATTCCAAACATGTTGCAGATTCTGCACTATAATTGGTCTGCCACTAGATGGTTAATATGGATGCATCACTTCCTCCTGAATGTCCACCCAATTTATGATCCTTGGATTAGCTTATAGATTTGTTGATATATCTCTACAATTCCAGTAGTTGGAGTAGATTATATGAATCCATCCTCTTTTTCGATTCCGCTTTATTTTGATCCAATTTATTCTAATTAAATGATTTCTCTTTTGAGACATAATATGGGTTTTCTAAAACTAGAGTTTGTTGCAATCTCACCTTATCCATACACGGATATACATTTAACCAGAAAAAAAAAGGCTCCTAGTAAAGGTCGGACCTAATATGTGTGTTAGAACAAGTAAGCTAGTCTAACCCGTAGCTATTGCCTATATGAGTATGTTGTTTCAATTGGTTCAATATGCATGTTGTGATTGCCTATGTGAGTATGCTGTTTCAATTGGTTCTTTTTTGAGCCAACACCATGCTGATTCTGAGTAACTCTTTTTGGACAATTTCTTACCAAGTGGTATGCCTGGTTCTCTTTTGTTACTGTCAATAATTATATTATTATAAATTGTAGACAAGTATCTGGTTTGAGTAAATTCTACTTATTATGTTCTTTGCAGGAACTGTACCATGAATTGCATGCATTGGACAGAATTGAACAAGATTGTCGACGTAAAGCCCAAGAAGAGGATACTTCAAATGCTACTCAGAGAGGTCAGCTATCCACAGATGCTCTCATTGTGTTCCTCTATATATTTTACTAACTATTTCAAATCAGCAGATCTGTGTTCGCTCTAAGTTTATAAACTGTTTCTATCAGTGTCGTCAAAGCACGCTTAAGCCCTGAAGTGAGGCTCAAAAAATGTTGAGCGCTTCCCCTCGCTTAATGTGTGCTTTAATGTCTTTATCAAGGCTCTAAGACATACTTTTTCTTATCAAATGAGCATTAAAGAGGCTACACTAAATTTGAAATTTCAGTTTATTAGTTATTTTTTTGCAATTTTGTTGTCCATATATTTTGTTATTGTGCTTGTAATTATTAGATTTGGACTAGATATATAGATATCTATAGTTTTCTCCATTTGTGCCTTTTCACATTTAAGCCCACACTTTATTTGTGCTTTGTGTTTAAAGCCCCATTAGACCTTAGAGCTTGTTTTTGCTTTTCGCTTATAATAACACTGATTTCTATACAATGAACTGCCTCTGGTTTCTCATATCATTAGGAACTTACCAGCATGTTAGGCATTGTGGGCCTAGACGGAGCACTCCTGCTTGGGTTTCCACAGGGTGCTACAAATAGCTTGATGAAGAAATCTTGAATGGGTAGACTCTAGCTAGTATTGTTGTTTCCTAGCTATATATTCTGAACATGGTTTAAGACCTGGTTGGCTCACGTCCACTTTTAAGTTTGATGCTGTCATTGAAGTCCTCAAACACCTTTATTTGCAAAAGAGAAGCAAGCTCTATGGAGGAAAGTTATAGCTGGAGAATATTGGGAATCAATCAGATTTAGAAAACATCATCATTAAATCTGGTAACTAATTCAAACCAAATGGACTCGTTCTGAGGACTAGCATATAAGTATGTAGACGTCTTACTGATTCTATACAGCATTGAGGACATTGTTTTCTGGAGTGGTTAGTTTTAACTTTTTGTTTTTCCTTTTGTAAGGGGGTTCTGTTTATCGAGACTATTCCATACTTTCAGTTGGTGTAAAACTTGTTTGTCTAACGTCATGCGATTCTGTGGAGGACATGAGACTCTTGTTATTTAATCCAGTATCCTTTGTTTACTCTTGCGTTTTTTTCTTTTGCTTTTATCTTTTGTATCTGTTTTCTTCATACTGATTTCATATATTCTTGTCTAATATTCCTTTTTAAATCTATAAATGTGCAGGAGATAGCCTTGCAATTTTGAGAGCTGAGTTGAAAAGTCAAAAGAAACATGTTAAAAGCCTGAAAAAGAAGTCTCTCTGGTCCAAGATATTGGAAGAGGTAGCCAGTCAGTCCTGCTTTTTCTTTTATTCTTGAATTTAATACTGGTAATGTGGTTTCAACTTACTGCACAAGACGGATGGTCTTTTTAAGATAAATTGTTGAGGTTTCCTTCAAATATCAATTGAGTATACTAACATCTGCTTTGCCATAATTGAAGGTGATGGAAAAGCTTGTGGACATTGTCCACTTCCTCCATTTGGAGATCCATGCTGCATTTGGCAGCACTGGTAATGCATTTGAAACTTCAAGTTAACTTTCTATCATGATTCTTGTCCTCTTATATTCTTAATTTTCATGTTGGAGTGATCGGAAGGAGAGATAGTTATACTGATATTTGGATCATTGTTGTCTCTCTATATCGTGGTCACTTTTGGATTTACGTTTAGCTTATGACTTACGTGTCAATTGTTCAAATAGTTTCAAATGTAAACAATAATTTGTTTCTATATTATAGACTAGAAAATTAACTAGTCTTGCTGCTCGCAAGGTGAGTAAAGATGTGTCTTACTAACTGTTACCAATCAATTTTATCTGTTATTTACAGACAGTTACTGTTGCTGATGCATGTATGGTGATCAAGGGAAATCGTATTCTAGGGTGAACTATTTAATGAGTTATCTGACTTTATTATGCAACTAAGAGAATCAGAGGTCGTTGTCATGGTAGACCGATTCGTGCTTGTGTGTTATTGCCCATGCTTATATTACAGCTCATAATGCTTGATTTATTTGTTCCTATAAGTAAAGGTATATTTTGTTTTATAAGATAGGAACAGAAAAAAATCAGTCGAAACAGCTAATAATCTTCTTGACTCGTATTCTATAGATGCTGAGCATTTCGAGTTAAATCATATCTTTCGTGTCTACATTTTATGTTTATGAGTGACTGAATTGTACACATTTTGACCTGATTGCTATAGTTTTGCCAAACCTTGCAGATGGAGACCGACCAATTAAAAACAACCATCAGAGATTAGGATCTGCTGGTCTTGCATTACATTATGCAAATATCATTACTCAGATTGATACGCTTGTAAGCATCTCATGCACATATAATTATTAAAGAAGCAGCATCTTGGGCACTATATCATTTAATCTTTTGACTTCATTCATATCCTTTTTGGAATGTGGAATGAAATTTATATGTTTTCCTCCATTAAGCTAAAATACTTTTGTTGTTTCTCGTCATAAATATATCGCATATTTATCTTCCTTGCTAATCATCATCTTGATTCCAACAGATATGCTCTCATCTCTTTTTATGTTTCATAGAGCTGTATGCTCCAATAACTAATCACAACAAAGAATGGAGATCTGTCAATTGGACCAAAAACAAATGCTGCACGAACTGCTACATTGAAATACTCAAATTGCCATAAAATTTGTGAATTTCATATCATAATTAGTTTAAATTGATAACTAGAACTCCAAGATCAGGTGAATTGCTTATGTCAAGGTAGCAGTACTTTAAGGTCGTGATTCATTATAGAAAGCATTTGAAATAAGCGCTTTCATGGTTTTCATTATCTCACCTACTTACTCTTAGTCTTATATTTCTTTGAAGATCTTGAATCATTATTAGGTGGGCTTATTATATAAAATTTGAGCGCTTTTTTCTTTTTGACTTGAATTTGATGTTTTGCTTGCTTTTTAAAATAATAATAATAATAATAATAATAACATGTAATCTTTTCTTTGTTACCCTAATTTTATGGTCCTCATGTATAGCTTTTGATCTTTTCTTTGTTACTCAAACTTTATGGTCCTGGTGTATAGATGGCTTATATGCCTCATGTGTCTTGGGGACATGTAAAAACTTGGAAGTCGATCGTTCCTCACTTAGCAGGATCACATATTGGTTCAAATGAGATTTCTGGCTAACCCAGCCATAGTTGTGGTGCCAAAGCTATTTTTATGAAGAGTTATATATCTCCTAAAAGAATTCTTACTAGACAAGCCAGATACATTGTATGAGAATTATCATATGAGAAATTCTTATTCAGAGTTACTCTTGTAGCCTAAATTTTGGGCGTTTCTCAGTTTAGCTCTCTTGCTTTAGTCAGTAGAGGTGCCTAAGGAAAGGAATCATACTTCTTACAGTCTCACAATCTTGCTGAAATTATAACTAACCTACAGTTCTGGATAGTCCCCATGTTAACCTAGTAGGTTGTCGAGATGTGTGGAATTTTTCTAGTAAAATTATGTTATTTGTTGACATATCCAATGAGAAATAAAAAGTGAGAGTATCATATTATATATTATCAGGTTACGCGATCAGGTTCGGTGCCCCCTAACACAAGAGACGCTTTATACCAAGGTTTGCCGCCAAGCATTAAGTCAGCTTTGCGATTCAAATTACAATCCTTCCAGCTCAAGGAAGAGGTACTTTTATTGTCTTTTCAGTACTTTTTGTGGGGGTAGCTGCAAGTTTCTTCCTTCTAGGTCATTGAATGTTAGTAATACTCCGATACTCTTTTTGTGCAGTTAACGGTGCAACAAATCAAGGCTGAAATGGAGAAAACACTGCAGTGGTTTGTTCCCATGGCAACCAATACAACCAAGTAAAACTCACAATCCCTAGCAATATATTATTTGTTGGCTTTCCAATGATTCTTCATATATTTCTTAGTCCAAAGTGGACTTTCTGGTCAGCTATATTATATCAGTGGGTACTCAAAGTAATTCTAACGAATTTTCTTGAAACTTTATTCATTGGGATGTATGTTTTGAGGTTTTCTTTTTCTCTTGTGAATTCTACATGAGCTAAATTGAGCTATGTTAAGTTTGGGAAATTTCATGAGGAGTGATATATTGTTTGCTCTAGTATATTTGGATTAGGAAAAAAATAAAATTATGTTGAAGAAAAGAAAGCAAAGGACTTGTCTTGTTTTTGTGTTTTGGTTTTGATGGTGAAAAAATGTAAAAAAGAGTTCATATTTGGCTCCATGATGTATTTATGTTTCGGTTCTTTGTCTAAGATCAAGTGTAGCATCTAGCATCTCATCTTATCAGTATGACATCCTTTGGTCCAACCATGAAATCCCTACTTGAATAGAACATTGTCTTCTATTGAGAACTATATTTTGGTAGGTTTCTCTATTTTTTGGTATACGCCTGTCTATGGGAGTTTCTCCACCATTCTTGAAAAATTTTACCTTGTCAAAAAAGAAAAGTATTGGACTTTTTGTCCAATGTCAAAGTGTGCTTCGTGTCGCTTAGGTTAGGGGCTCAGTGAAAATGCCAATGTGCTAAAACAAGTGCAATCAACTGGTGATCTTCTCAAGAGATTAGCTTTGTTTGTGAGGTTGATGGGTTTTTCTGCTTAATCTTCAATCTTTATCGCTCCACTCTCTTCATTTCACCATCAAAACATCACTTCTAAGATCTCTGCCTTGTCTTCACTCTTTTTCTCTACTCTGCTGAACCTTGGTACTCTTAGAATCAGATCCGGGCTCACTAATCTTGGATCTCGACATTTCCGGCGGCTTCCGGCGGCTCAACAGTACCAACAGATTCCGTGACCAATTTCCGCCTCTGAATTTGTCGGGATCCAACAAAAAAGGATCAAGAATTGCCAAATATTGGTGACTTCTATCCTTGACACCTTTACATAGTTTCTACACTACTTGTGTTCTCTATCTTGTGTTGTGCTATTCACGTTTTGGTGGCTATTTTGATTTTG
>JBDJHY010000097.1:10939914-10957157 GCA_039654485.1 Withania somnifera | reverse complement strand
TCTCCTTTGTATATTCAGAGACAGGCTTATACTATAGACTTTTACTTGTACTCTATACTTAGTGGCTTTGTATTTTTATACAATGATATGGGTCTTGAGTGTTTTGTTGATTCTATTATATCATTTCGCTGTCCTAATTCTATCTCTCTTCTCTTTATTATAATTACTTGTACTTGTGCATTCCGTTATTGAAATAGTTGTCCTCTACTTTAGTTTTGGGTTACGGGGTTGGTCATCTTACTGGTGGGGTAGTAAGTGCTATCATAATCTGATTTCTTATTTAAGAAATCGGATCGTTATAGTTTGGTATCAGAGCGAAGGTTGTTGTGGGCCGGAGGAATTAGAGGAGAGGGAAAGAGAGTAGATGAGGAAGATAAAGACAAGGAAATAGTTTAAAAACTTAAAATGAAAAAAGGAAAAAAATGGTGCGAGGTGGCGTGATATCTATCTCATTTAAATATTAGGCCACCTAGATTTTTTATTTTGTCATGATGAATAAATGTTAAAAAGAGAAGTATATTTATTTTACTAAAAAGTAACTAAAGTAATTTATTTAATATCAAAGTATAATTAGTGGCAAACTTAACTAACTTTCGTAAAATATGGGGCATGTTTGATCTTTTTCCCTTTAGTTTTTCTTCCCCAAAACCAATAAAATCGTATCGTTTGCATTTAAAACCAAAAAAGATATTTAAATTTAGAAAAATATGTCAAATTTCTACGTTAAATAGATATTTCACTGACTTCAAATCTCAGCTGCCAACAGTCCTTTTTGCTGCTCAGTTTCATTTTTATTTATTTATTTATAATCCGAAAAGAGAAAATTTAGTGGCTAATTTGATTTCAACCCTTGAATTTTTCTGTATTTTTTGGTGGATCTTCTTCTTGGGGTTTCACTGATTCTGATCTATAATCAAAAAAAAAAAAAAAAAAAAGTTTAGTTCTCTACTTTGATTTCAAATCTCCATTTTTTCTGTAGTTTTGGTAGATTCTATTGAATTTCCATTAATATTTGTATTTTCTTTGTGGGGTTTGATTTAAGAACAATTTTTGGAGTTGGACTGGGTTTGATTGAAGAACTGTTTTGGGGTTTGGATTTTTGGTGGGGTTTGATTCAGAACTTGATATATAAATTCCCGATGAATAAAGAATAGGGTGTCAGGTTCATCATCACCAGCATGGCTGCACCAAGGAGTTTGGTAGTAGACACAGGGCGGTTGCTGACAAGGGATGAGGAAAAGAACTTAGATTTGTCGGCTGGGGCCGAGGATTCACCTACTGGTAAAAGGTATAAGGAAGGGAAGTTTCCATTGTCAAGATGGGAGTTTGCAGCAGCTTTAGGTGTATTTCTGGTCTTTTCAATTGGCTTGTTTTCTATATACTTAACTATGCCAGCTGCTGAGTATGGAAAACTCAAGTTGCCTCGTTCCCTCTCCGATCTCCGGATGCTCAAGTAAGCAATTGTTTTGCTTTTGATTGGTATAGTTGCTGTAACATGGAGCTGTAGCATTAGTTTGCTTCTGTTAACTTTAACTATATCATGGTTTTTGATTGGAATTGCTAAGTTTCTGGGTATCAAATGTGAAGAGACCTAAGAAGCTTGTGGAGTTGAGTTGCTAAGTCGTTTCCGTGGTTAAGCTCCTGTAGCTTGCCACATATCGAGTTGTACTTGGGGCTTAATGCTATTAAGTATTCAGGTGTTTTTGTTGTGTGATTTGTAATCCAGCGTGTGTATGTCTGGCTGAGTGTGCCATACATATAGTCAATCATATACCTTTTGTGTGAGAACTATTTTTGTTGAAGTATTAAACAAAGCATTGATTACTTTTACTTTACGGTTCCAAATGTCATATAGTTACTTTTTCTAGAACACTAAGATTGTGCAGCGAAGTGGTTGGCTGAGCCCCATATAGATGGTTTGCACTCCAAATTTCTGCATTTGGGGCATTTTCTGATGCAATTAGTTTTGAGCTGCATGTAGGAGCAATTATTTGTTTAGTTCCTCCTAAATGCTTTCTTGAGTGTGTGCATAGTTAGGGGGCGGAGGGGTCTGCCTTTCTTATTGATACAGTTGCCAGCTTAGTTTCAGAAGTTGGGGCCTTAAATTTGATTGTCGAATAAACGAAACTATATAAGTTTTGAATCTTTGACAGTGTTTTCTGGTAAAAGGAATCTTCTCATCTTTTCCAGTTTTGATATCTCTTCCATTTGAGTTTTTTTTATCTGTGTGCAGAAGAAATTCAGGTGTGATAATTACAGACTGTTTCTCACTCAATACATAACCTACTAAATTCTTTTAGTTCAACTTCTTAAGACTTATAGTTTCCTCAGATCAGTTAATGAATAGGTTCTCATATGGAACACATAGAGCATGGAAACTTAGGTGCTTGGTATCACTTCTCATCTAATGCCAAATACATAAAGTAGATGGAAGTAGAGCAGTTGTGTGTGGGAAGCTCTGTCGAACTGATAGATGGATTGTATCACCTAGCACCAATTTCCAGATGTTCAAGTACATAAGTACTATTGGCAATAGAGTGCCTATCTCACCAAATTAATACATATGGAACCATTTGATTGAGCCTATACCGTGTGATGTCTGAGTTAGTTAAGAACATAATAAGCTGATGCGCATTATGATGAGAGAGAAATTACAATTTGCTTTTAATGGGGTTTAGGTGTATTTTAATTATGTATGATCCAGGAGTCCGGCCTAGTGGTCAATGAAGAGGGTGAAAATCATGGGAGTCTTGGGTTCAAATCTCAACAGAAACAAAAAGCGCTAGGTTAATTCTTCCCATCTTAAGCCTTGATCGGCATAGTTACCCGTGGAGCATCGAGATGCGTGCAACCTAGCTTGGACACCACTGTTATAAGAAAAAATGCAGTTCTATTGTGTACCGGTTGTTGAGATAAATTTTGCAAGATTGTGCCGTACAATGTTCCAATGTCTAGTAAAAGCAACAAGATCTTGTAATATTTCTGTATAATAACAAGCCATTTTGAGTTAGCAAGAATGACTAAAGGCAGATTATCTGTAAAATGGAGCTAAAAGCCTGACAAAAGTCTTGTATTTTCTGTTCTTTCATAAAGTTTGTGTATTTTGAATGTGAAAGTCTGATGCAATTAACTAATAATTTAGTTTCACTTTTCTCATGCAACTTCTATAAAGTGGCAAGTCTTTAAGTCTCTTAAAATGTGGTTAAAGCATGAAAATCAGGAATGATGTGGAATTTGTTTAGTACGAGGCATGAGTAGGTTGATCATGGATTCATGACCAATTGGTCAATGCTGACAATTGCGATTTGAGGAGGAGAAAATGAGGCGAGGGGAAGAAAAATCTATTTTCTCTTGGTGAATTGACAATACCACCTCATTAATTGGTAATGCTTTTTGCTGTTGTTGGTGTACATAAACAAAATAAATGAGGTGCATCCCTTTTCAGAAAAAAAATTGTGCTTGTCAGAATGATTTGGAAGAAGATGAATATCAGGTCATTTTTATATACTCGAATTTCTAAGGAAACAAAAGAGGAAGTCCAACTATAACAAGAAAAAGCTGGTTGCTAGATACTCCTCAAACATAATGGTATGAAGCTCAAAGAACAGGGTTCACTTTCAATCATTTAGATTAAAAACCATTAGCTGTCCTCTTACCTTTGTTCAGCATCACGAATTTCTGGTTGTAATGTTGTTTCCTAAATTAAAATCTTTTCATGTATAGGTTCTGTTATTGAGTGTTATTTTTAGATATATTTGGACTTGATATGATAATATGATATGGACCAGTTGTTTCTAGTTATCGTTTAGTATGGTTCTGTTCTAATTTATTATCTTTGTTGTTCCTTCAGGGACAATATTGGAATGTATGCCAAAGTGTACCCTGCGAAATTCATTCTGGGTTACTGCTCGACATACATATTCATGCAGACATTTATGATTCCTGGGACAATATTCATGTCCTTGCTTGCTGGAGCACTTTTTGGTCTTTTCAAAGGGCTTTTCTTGGTTGTCTTTAATGCTACAGCTGGTGCATCATCCTGCTTTTTTCTGTCTAAATTAATTGGCAGGCCTATAGTTAACTGGTTGTGGCCTGAAAAATTGAGATTCTTCCAGTCAGAGGTCTGTGATCTTCTGAAACCGTTTACTGATAATGGGCTTCTGATCTTCTAATTTCATGCTTCCTTTGTTCCTCTGGCACATACTGATGTGTAACTTGTGGTCTCAGATAGCCAAGCGTCGGGATAAGTTGCTCAACTATATGCTGTTTTTGAGAATAACTCCAACATTGCCAAATCTTTTCATCAATTTGGCATCTCCAATCGTGGATATACCATTCCACATTTTCTTCTCAGCCACATTGGTTGGTCTTGTTCCAGCCGCATATATTACTGTCAAGGTAAATCTTTCTTCAGGTGGTGGTGGTTTTCTCTGTCGTGGTTGCCTATATTTGCTGTTTTTTCAACTGTATTACCCAATTTTGCTCTGAAATGACTGGTATAATGCATCTATAGAACCTGCTTTCTTAAAAAAGTTACTAGCTTCTTCCTGTGGTAACTCTCTTACATCCATCCAAAAATTCTTATATGAGTACAAGAACCTGAAGCCTTATTCAATGGTAAATCAGTTCCAGGATGTCATGATTGGCACTAGCGTTGATGTTGCAATAAATGGTATAAGTACACCGACTCAATCTAATGCTGGTAGCCTTAAGAGTTGGCCTCAACAGGTGATGTGGGGTCCCATGTGACGTAATGTTATAGTGATGATGAAGGTTTGCTGCGTGTTACTTTCAGAAAAAAAAAAAAAAACAGGGAAAGCTATACTGGCGTGAATAAAATAAAAAGATCATCAAGCGCATATTCTGAATTAAGTTAAATCATGTGAGCTTTTGAACCCCATCTAAAACTGTCCAAATGAATAATTTAGCAATGCATCTCTTGTCTTGTTCATATATCTTGAGAGGTTATCTTTTTTGGCTCTCATTCCCCATGTTGACACGGTGCTTCTCGATCAGCTGCCATCAACTTTGCCTTGGGCGCACCCAAGGCTTAGATGATACATCTTTTTTGGAGGTTCACAGGGCCAATGTTGCTTGTGATACCTGACTGAATACTCCTTTATATTTTTGTAATCTCATATGTGATGTTTCTTTTTAAACTTGTCAGGCCGGCCTAGCTCTTGGTGAGCTGAAGTCAATCAAAGATCTATACGATCTCAAGACCTTGTCTGTGCTCTTCTTCATTGGTTTTATCTCAATATTACCTACCATCTTGAAGAGGAAGAAAATATACGAATAAAGCTCTCCCCGCCAATTAGATTCTCTTGGAAAGTAACTTATAGAAGATATAGTTTAACTTTATTTTCAGAGCAAAATGGAGAGGCATGACATAGTGAGGCAGGTCATTTTATATATGATACCCCAAATCCACATTTGATTGCCCAATCCGTTGGAGGGATAGTGGAAAATGTTTTCTTTACCAGTTCCTTGTGATTTACACTATCAGTCTATCTTCTGACCCGACGTTACAGTAGTATTATTTAAGGTAATGTCAAATGTAGCAGATAGATATTGATATGGATTCTGATTCAAAATTGATCTCATAGTCATCTCACTGTTCAGGGAAAAAGTTGATCTTATGGTCATCCCACTGCCTTGATATATGGAAATACAACACTGTGATAACTTTGTAGAGTTTCTTGTTGGTCAGATTTGGTTGTCTTTTGTTAGAATGTGCACGGCTAGGATAATATGTGAAAAGGTCCTATTCAATTGTTTGTTTTATGACTGATTTTCACTTCTGTTCTAAGTTTAACTTTGTCATTCAATGTATATGTTGTGCACTTATCCATCGTTTTCATTTTATAAATCTTCTTAAACTATTAAAATTAAAAAATACGGCAAAGAAACGGTTGCATTAACTGTGTTTCTATTCTCATTGTCCATAAAGTTGGGAAAAATGCAATTCAAATTTCTCTTTAATTTCATTTTAATTTTATAGTACAGTTATTTTTGTTTTTGTAGCTAAGTTGTAACTTTATTTGGAGGCTGCCTTTACCTTCTGGAAATTATTCCCCTCAATCTACGGAAAAGCGTTAGGTTTAGCAATCTATAAACCTCAATTCACACATCAATGCTATGGCATGAACAGACATGTTTGGTACTTAAGAATATAAGGGGTCCTTATAACCACTTGCAATTTAGAGGATGATGAATGAGAGACATCTTTGGACTAATGAGTTGCAAAGAATCATTGGCAGAACTCAATCAAAAAGAGATCTCTTCAATGTTCAAAACTCAAGTACATTGCCCAACCAAATCATACATGCTAAGAACAAAATGGACGGAAATTACACCAAAAGATGAAGTTCAACATGCCGTCCAAAACTCATTTCTGCCATTGCTTTCCCAGTCTATACAAACTACAATAATCCTGGAAGGCACTGTACGCATATGTTGAGAAAACAACAATTGGAATGTAATCTTGAGCCTAAAAGTCACTTGGCTTCTTCTAGGTCGGCTAGAGTAACTGCCGGTGAATCTTGATAACCAGTAATGCCCATTATTCTTATCCGAGTAATTGGCTGCATGATTACCAGAAACCAAATTAATTTGGAATAAGCAAGGACAAGAAATGATGTTCTGCACAAATATCAATTTAAAGGCATGTCTCATACAGCTCACAAATTAAGAAAGCTTTCATGTTTGCATAGTGTAATTATTTGTGCACACAGGTAAAATATGCTAGACTAAGGTGCGTCTTGCTTTACTGCAAACAAAAAGGGTTTAAAAAATATCAATCTACTCTGTAGTTATCAGATATCACTAAAGATAGTTCTTTAATACCTGTCTATGACCAATATTCCTTCGGTAGTTCTTTTTCTTCTTATACTTGAAGACAACAACCTTCTTATCTTTCAACTGCATGGAAACATAATAATGAGCCAACAGAGATATCAAGTAAACAAGGTGTACATAGAAGAAACTAAAGTAGAGGCAGAATAATGTCTGACCTGCTCTTCAACAACAGCATGGACTGCTGCATTTGGCACCACTGGTTTTCCAATCCAAGTACTTGTTTTTGATCCCACTAGTAACACCTTGTTTAGGATAATCTGCAGAAGTGATAAAGTATAGATGCTTCAAATAAATATCCCGAGTCATTGAAATCTTGAAATAGAGTATCGCCAATATGCCAAGCGTAATGTTGATATAAATAAAACAGTATACTAGCGAATAGTTCCTTTATTTTCAACTCCAGGGTGATACCTATATGCAATCTGAAAATCCTCCTAACTCCTCTTGGAGTCTAACGAGTTCAGGTTGAGCAAGACAAACAAAGTATTTAGAATGCAAGTTCAACGATGTTACTCATAAAGCATACGTGGAAGTGAGGATTGATACTCAGGTCACCACAAAAAAAGAGAGATTTAAGTATCTTGGATCTCTATATTCCAAGGAAATGGATGATATTGAAGAGGATGTGACACATCGTATTGGAGCTAGGTGGATGAATGGAGGCTCGCATTCGGTGTCTTATGTGATAAGAATGTGTCACCAAGACGTAAAAAGTAAGTTTATAAAATAGTTGTTAGATCAACTATGTTATATGGGGTGAAGCGTTGACCAGTCAAGAATCGCACATCCGGAATATGAGTAGCAAAAATGAGAGATGTTGAGATGAATGTGTTGGCATAGTAGGTGGGAGTGGTCACCACGGGACAAAATAAGGAAGCGAGGCTCACATAGTTCGTACATATGAAAAGGAGATGCCTCAGTAAAAAGATATGAAAGGTTGGGTATGGTACGCCAGGCCGAGAAAGTATTAGGAAGAGGTGATTAAACAGAAAATGATGCATTTATAGTTTACCAAGGACATGATCCTAGATAGGACATAAAGGCCGAGGATTAGGCTAGAAATTTAGTAGGTATTCGCCCATATTCTCTACTTTCATCTACTTCGATCTAATTATTACATGTAGTTTACCTTCCTTTGGTTATCGTATTATTTGTTGTTGCTACTGATATTGTCTAGTGTATTTTCTTTTCCTACATGTTTGATATGATTTACTTGAGCTGAGTGTTTATTGAAAATCTCTCTACCTTTATAAGATAGGGTAAGGTTGCATGCACGCCACCCTACTCTGACCACACTTGTAGGATTTTACTTGGTATGCTATTGTTACAGTTTCCACACAAAATAAGGGGTAAAGAGATGTACTTTGACAATAGAACGATGAAAAGGAAATGTTTTGGTTGAAATAAATGCCTTTCAACATCATTGAGAAATTGCTGCAAGCAAGCTTGCGTAATTGTCCATCACAATGTTAATATGAGATTGAGAGATAAAGAAAAGAACTCATATAAGTAAAGCCAAGGCCAAAGAGAAGGTACAATATTTTGGCAAACCACAAAAGGATCAACTGTAAATCGAGACCGACCAAAGAATATGCTTACTTTGTCATTGACATTTGCACCTTTAAGCCTCTGGGTGTAGATATACCGCCCAGGAAAGACAATATATTGCCGAGATCCAACCTATCAATAAAGAGAGAGGAAAAATGAATATACAGTTTAATGTATCAATGACAAGTCCAAAAAAGTTATTGAACTGTAGTTTCACATACATTTCAAAATAATAAAATAATGCATGAAGAAGTTTGACAACTAGAGCACTTGTTTTAGCAGCACGAAAATGATATATAAATCCCCTACAAGAGTGGGTATTTTCCACATGGAGAAGAAAATATCCATCAAAAATGTAGTAGCATGATAGTTTTCTTCAGTTAAGTACAATAGTTCATAAACAATAAAAGAGGAAAGTGCAGAGTCTGGTAACCTCGAAATCAAAATCCAACAATTACTAGACATTTCTAAAATGTTCACCTGGAGTCATGGACTTGTACCACAAACTTTATTACTTCGTATAACAACTAATCTTAGAACTAGATGATAGCTATAACTTATAATCTACAAAATGAACCCCTTTAGGACTTAACTAGAGGAAGTGCCTACCCAAAGTACATGGTCCACTTTGAAAAGAAATTACACTAAAGTCAAACAGCACAGATTGAAATTTTTGAAGTTGGATGGTGTCCAGAACACAGGATAAGGATACACCAAGTACTAAACCTTATATTTTCGGTGTAATTATAGTTTAATGTTAACACCACCCAGCTCCAGTCGATGGAACTGAGAATGCAAAAGGTCTGTTCAGCTTATTTAACAGACTATTTTAACATTTCCCAAAGTCAGCACCACTGCCAGTAAGTCCACACAACACAAACACATAGATATGTGTACACCCTAAATGTAAATGATAAACCTAAGAATCGCATAAATGACATCGACATATCGATAACAGAATAAAACAATTCCACTGTAACACCATGTTTTCAGAATATGCACCATTGGCAGCAATGGCATAATTGATATCAACATATTGATAAAAAAACAAAACAGTTCCATCAAAACACTCGATGTTTTCAGGACATATACCATTGGCAGCATCAATGCTTCAGTACATCAGCAAACACAATTTGACCAAAGTGAGTGAGGTGTGGAGGAATATCTTCATGAAAACTGTTTCCTGCCAGAATATTTTACCTTGTAAAATCATTTTTTCTTTATCTTTCTAGTATTTGGTAGGATAAACAATACAAGGTTTATTATTTGTTGTTGCTATCATTCTCTTCTGCTTTGGTTTTTAGCATGTCATTTACACCACTATTTCCTTTGGGTACTTGATTTTGAAATGCTATACTTGAGCCGAGGTATATAAGAAACAACCTCTACCTTCAACAAGGTAGGAGTAAGACTCCATGCATTCCACCCTCCTCAGAACCCAATCGTGAGACATACACTGGATAATGGAGATGTTGTGTTATGCTTTTGTGATACTAAAGGTTAAGTAAAAAACATGTCACTCTTGAACCAAAGTAGTGATCTTTATATAAGAAAATGACATCCACTCATAAGGAAAGAAATCATTTTCCCTTCTACAGAGAAAATTTCCCTTTGGGAAAAACACTTTGAACAATGCAAGGTAAAAAAACACTTCGAATAAAAGTTCCTCATAGATTTTCAACTAAACCCATAATTTCCCCTCATATTGAACTCAAAATTCAAAACAAACAGACAACATATACACAAATTTTCACATGAATGAAAGTAAGTCATCACCATAACAACAGCAAACACTTCTTCCCTTTTTGGTTCCAAGCTATTGGCTTCCACAACAGGGGATTCTTCAACAGTCTCTTCTGGTTCAGCTTCAACTTCAGATTGTGAGAATTTTGGTACAAAAGAGGATAAAGAATTGGTTTTTGAAAAACGGAGACTGAGAGAAGAAAGTGAGTGAGAGAGAAAAGTAACACTGGAATTTGCTTTAGGAATACAAAGAGTGTTGAGTAAATTTTGATTCTTGGATAGTGTTGTTGAGGGTGAAGAAGTTGAACGCAGGGAAAGGGTTGCCATTGTTGGAGAGAAGTTGGTATTCTGTGTTCCTCTTCACAATTTATCTCTCGAAGCCTATCCTATCTGTAGTAGTGGTAAAATGACTTAATTAAGAAAATAAAATTATATTAATTTTGCAAATGGTAAGTTAACTAGAGAAAGTTTGGTAAAAGAAATATTTTTAAAATTTAATTGAAGAAAGAAACACTTATTTTCTTTTTACTTTTCTTTTGTGAGAAAAATAGAAAGGTGTGGTTCAGGGGTTTATTTGTATATTTTTTTTAGATTTTAGACTTATTTTTTATATTTTAAAAATATAGTTATATCTTTTATCATTTCAGTAAAATTAAGTTCTAACTTGTTTTCTCTCTTTTCTACCATGCAAATTAACTGTCTTCTTCTCAAGTCAACGAAGAAAATTTCATTAGCGATTTTCCTTGCTCTCACGCAGCAAATTTCATTCACTTTCATTATCAGGTAAGTAGTTTTGATGTTGCGATCATTTGAAGTTTTATTTTGAAGTCTCTTTATAGGATGTTTAATTGATTTTTGACTTATTTTTATTTTAAAATTTAAAATTTTTAAGATTTTTTATTCAATTTGGCTGAAATTTTGTGTTATATACTTGTAATTTGGTTGATTCAAACAATTATTTTGGTGGTTTTTTTGTTATCATTACAGTTGATTCTGGATGTGGGTGTGTTTGAATTATTGCAATTATGTGCTATTAATAAGCTTGTGTTTGATTAGGAGAATTTGTAATTTTTTACTGAATTGTTGTTCATTGTAATAGTGGTTCTTCCCTATTTTAGTGGTTTGATTTTCTTGATTCGTGTGTTTTGAACTACTGCAATTATGCATTCTGTTAATAGACGTGTGGTCGATTAGGATTGTTTTGTTGTCAACGGCAGAATTGCTCTCGTATATATATTGTAAAAGATGACTAGAAATAGAGGGACGAAAGCAAGCAGTAACTCTATTGGCGTAAAAGAAAAGGAAAAAAAGTTTCGAGGGAGTCAAAAAGGAAAAAAAGTAAAGTCGACTCTTCGAAAACATTGGATGGATCGACGCATATGTCGACGAGGATAGCGATGTAGTTGTTGAGACTAGTGAAAAATATGTTACAAATGTTTTTGAGAGTAGTGGGAGAGAGGTTTCTGACGATGATGAGCCCTTGTTCTTGCCACATAAAACAAGGCACGTTTTAGACTGGAGGTACGACCTGGACACATGGCTGAATGAATATGGACTTTTTCCGGTTAAAACATCTGTTAGATCTAGATTGGACCTTGTTTCAGGAGTTTAGAAAATAACGAAAAGTCAAAAGTTTAAAATCAGATTTAAGGAATCATGCTCTGACAATATAAGTGGTCCAAAAAAAAAAAAATTGGAATGAACAAATGCAATTAGAATAAAAAAAATCCTACATTGACGGTCCAGAAGAACTTTAATTTTGCAACTCCTTCAAAATGTGCCTCACCTATATCCTCGCCATGTAGAAAAATTTTGTTTTAAAAAATCATTTTTCTTATTTTGTAATTAAAAAGTTACTACATAGCTCTTAAAAAATGATTCTAACGCATTTTATTTAACTTTCTTGTGTTCGGGTTGTGATTATATAATCATTTTGTTTTAAGATTTTCATTTTAAATTTAAAAGATTGAAAATTACAAATAAAAAAAAAAGAAATTATTTTCCCGTTCATATTATTCTGTTTATAGGTTATTTATTATTTATTCTACCATTTGGATTCCAAAATTCTAAATTCCATTGTTATTGACATCTGAAATCTAATCGTGGTCATCCTCTTGAAAAATTCAAATATGAGTTGAAGAGATTTTGTTGAAACTTTACATTCAATATGAATTTTTAAACTGGACTTGCTCTATATTTTCTTGAAATCAAATTAAGTAGCAAGTTAAAAATTTACAGTAAAGCCAAAATTCAAGTTTGGTGCGAACTGAAAAACAAATTTAGAAAATTATTTGCGGGTGAGTTCAAGGTCGGATATCACAAGGAGAATGAGTTAGAATTCTTTCTAAAAGGAACATGGCAATTTTCTAATTAAAAAATAAGAAAAGTAATTTCTTGGAAAAAATGTGTTCTGTCCAACTCTTTGTTGGACAGTGAGAATATTTGTCTGCTTAATATAGACATAAAGAAGGTTTTTACAACACTTTTCAGGTACAGACTACTATAATCTGAATTTATGAACTAGAGGAAAATCCTCTTTTAACTATAGCATAAAATAAAGTAGCAAAGGTAAAGAGTAAGATCCGCATATATCTATCCTCCACTCCCTTCATGAAGGAATTCGACGAAGAAGTCCCAGATTTCACTTGTAGGAATATACTGGGCATGTTGTTGTTGAAGGTATAACAACAACTAGCACTAAAGCTATCTACCATAACAAAAGCACCAATCCTATGTTGGTAATAGTCCAACATAGTCTTCGCAATACAGCTCTACCTGATCCCTCTCATCCAGTTGAAAGCCTCACGACCTCCTTCTGTTATCGGTTGGTCCAACGTTTTCTATCTGCTAGGTCTGGTAAAGGATCATGCAGGAATTAGAGGGTCCGGATATGAAACAAACTAAATTTGATGTTAGTATTACATAAACAGCAGAATTACAAGAGTTAGCTAAAGAAAAGGAAATAGTAGTAGAAACCTTCTATTGATTTTTCTCACTGTCAATTGCTCCAAGAGCATCTGCCAAGTTAAAATTCAAATTGCCTCTCATAGTTCTGGCTGCAAATCCTGTATTTCCTTTCTTCATCATCGTTGCGAATTCTCCATAATCTATACATCCGTCCTGTCAAACAGAAAAAGATATTAGCTTGATTTTTCTCAGAAATGTGACGTCCATGATGGAGGCCTGGCTGATAAGGGCGGGTCTAGGCTGAAAATTTTCTAAAGAAGATGTGTACATGAGTACACAACACTTTTTTCAACTCACACATCAAAATGGGAGAGGAAAGTGAAGGGCTTTATAAGGCATAGCACAAATTCACATGATATACACATTTTTGGGCTTGATGATGGCGTGGCTCAGATTATAAATTGGCGAGGTGTTTTGGGACAAAGTGGACAATTCGTGCCATGGGCTTGAGTTGTGTCAAGAAATTAGAACAATAAGTAAACAAACTAAAGAACTGATAATTCCAGAACCAAGGCCACCCCACTATACATTTTTTTTTTTTTTTGGGTTTTCCATTCCGTGTCCGGTACCTACATTGAAGCCCGACTAATCTAAATTCGTGCTAGAAAGTCCCGATATAGGAGGTAAAATGCTTCTACCAAAGAACTCCATACCCAAGGATCGAACCTAAGACCTTTAGATAAGGCTTGAGGAGTACTAACCACTCCACCACAATCTTTGGTGGTACCACAAGATACATTTGTAGAAGCAAGAAAACTGCTTAATGTATTGCATAATATCTTTCAATCTTATGCCATGAGGTATGTGACCTATGTTAGGTCCATAAGAAACCACAGCTTCTGGAGTTCCGAATAACAAGTAGGTAAATTTTGATAGTTACAAAAAATCTTATGAGAACGACTCGACTGAACTAAAATGTGGATAAGTTCTTTTTTCTTTTCAGAAGTGACTATAGTTCAGGAGACTTACATTGTCTATGTCAATCTCTTTAATTATGTCATCCAATTTAACATCACCAAGACCAAATTCTATGCAAGCCTGTTGAAGCTCATCAGTTGTGATATAACCACTGCCATCTTTGTCAAAGTAGGAGAATGCAGCGAGAAGATTCTCCTCCCTCTCCATCTTATTCAAATGCAATGTTGCAGCAATGAATTCACCGTAGTCAATAGTTCCACTGTTGTCAAAGTCAGCCTGCAAAAAACATATCTCACTGCGTCATTTTGCAACTTATTAGGAGGGAATAAAATCGTTGGACTAGTATTCCCACTCACTCTCTAGAATTATTGTATCCAGCAAGGAGGTAGGATCAAGAATAGTACCAAATGACAAATCTGTGCCGCCAAATTTTCATGCCTTTATCTAATCATGCACAATCTATGTGCCAAATGGTCTTGTAAAATAAAATTCAAAGGCGTTTTCACAACTCTATAGTGACACTAAAACTGAAAAAATTAGAAAATACCGCTTTCATCAGGGCCCTGATGTCGGACTCCACTAGGTCAGATCCTACTCTATTCAAGCCATCTTTCAGTTCTTCATATGTGATTGTTCCACTATTATCTGTATCAATCATTTTGAACAACTGCTTTAGGCCTCCTATTTCTTCCTCCGAAAGCCTTTCTGCTATGACCTGTTTGTATAAAATGTTAATACCAGAAATCAATGTAGTACGCAAAATCCAAAAGTTCACATACGCAGTAAGAGTGCAAAACAGAAAGTAGCCTATTGAAGACCATCACAATCAACATGCTGAATATTAAGATTCTGGAATGAGATTTTTGTTTTGAGACGTTGCCAGAAGCAACATCTTTTTGCTGAACTTGTAATTGAGATACAAGTAGTTAGATTTCACATTCTAGCTGAAGGTCCTATAAGTTCTTGAGAATTGAGAGCTTTCAACAAAATGTCTCTATTACTGTCGACGAACGACAAGTTCTTTTCTTTTAAAGAACTTTCAGAATCCAAAAAGTCCTTAAACACCTAAAAGGATTTTCCTAGCCATACTAAATGGTATCCAAATGTGTAGGTTTATCTAAATTACCTTCTTCCTCCATCTCACCATTTTCCTTAGATAACAAACTTCCACACTGAATCATTTGGATTTCATTTTTGGAGACCTGGTAAAAGATTAAGGTCTTAGATATGTTTCTGTTACAAAACATAGCTCTACGGTTCTATCTAAAAGGATGTGATGCAGAAGTAATAATGACTAACGAGATAGTTGTCTACTGCCAGCTCCAAGATTTATCTCATGTCATGTAATTTACCGTTGAAGTGTAACACGGAAGTTTTAGAAGAACTGTTAAACAAGTACCAAAGTAGTGAATATACCATTGGATAAACATAATATCTTATAAACTTCTTCAAACACTTTCACCAGTATCACTTTCAGACTGTTATACTCATGCTTATATTCCTAATTAAGAATTTTATGTATGTCAAGCCACGACAAATTAAATGAAATCCAAGAAATAAATAGCAGTGTTAACTGGCAAAAGAGAAAAGATGTATAAAAGAAGTGCGTACTCGTAAAGCCATCTTTTTAAGTTTGTTCATATCATAGAACTGCTTCAGGCGATTCAACACAGCAGATCCCAAAGGTTTGTCTGGAGCAACTGTGTCGTCCACAAGCCACGGATGACCTTAAAAAGAAAGAAAGGACAACCAGGATTTGATGATGAAAATAAATTCTTATACTACCTTATCAGCTTATAATATTTACAGATAACTTAAATATGTGGTGCTCACATAGGACTTCATGAGCAGTTATTCGCGCTTTAGGATCCCGGTCAAGCATCTGTTTAACCAAGTCTTTTGCACTATCAGAAATATGAGGCCAAGGTTCAGACTCAAAGTCTATCTTCCCTCTCAAAATCTGCTTGAAGATGCCATTGTCTGTCTCTGCATATCAAGAAAGTGGACAAAAAAAGAAAGAAATAACAGATAGCTAAACTTTGATTCTTCTTTTTTTTTTTTTTTTTTCTAGTAAGAAAAGAAGATTAATGAAGCTTCAACATTGTAAGTTTACCAGCCCAAAAAGGAGGAACCCCAGATAATAAGATGTATAAGATGACTCCAGCGCTCCATACATCTATTTCAGGTCCATAGAATTTATGCAACACTTCAGGAGCAACATAATAAGGACTTCCTACAACATCAGAGATATATTGCCCTGCCAGAAAAAGAAAATGTTAAAAGGGTATATTTAATTTCTCCAGTTTCATCAAAGTCACTGGATATTATCTCTTCAATGAGTAAATTTATAGAGATATTTATTTTTCTAACTCATGAAAGGAGGCCTTTGTCAGAAAACATACTGCAGCAGGCTTGTTAGTTATTAGATATGCTTTTGAACTATATAAACTTTAACTTGTTAAACGACAAAATGTTCTTAGCTAAACTAAAATGAAAACAAGAATATTGATGATGAAATCAATAAGGGGCAAGAAGCTTAAGGATGTGATACATAACAGGATCTTAAATTTGAGCTCTGTTACATATCTACATCCTATTGAAAGATGATAGAAGTGAAAATCCTTTCGAAGATCAAGAAGTTATCACAGATTTCTTCCAATAACAAAACCTCTTTTAGCTAATGATAAAGCACACTAATGAAATCTGAAAACATTCAAAATGATGTTATTTTATGAAATATGAGTTATCTTGGCAGAAAACCAAACAAGTCTTGATTAAGTCAAGATTTGGCTCCTATTTCTTGATACTTTAGCCTAACTCATTGATTAAGACTTAAGAGAAAACCATTTCATATAAGCTTATTGATAGCTTCTTTTTATAAAGCAAATTGACTCACTTCTGCTTCTACTGGAATATAAGATTCCCCTTTTATAATATCGTCCTAACACTTCCATGGATCAGAAGAAACTAAATTCATTCAAAACAACATAAAATCCATGTAAATCCACCAAAACCATTAAAATTTCCAGACAAAAATATGTTAAGACAAAGGAAAATAAAAGATTAAAGAAGAATGATCCAAGAAACAAACCAGGCCTATAGAAAATAGACAAGCCGAAATCGGTAGCCTTGAGTGTAGCCTCTTCATCAGAAGTATCAAAGAGAAAATTCTCAGGCTTGAGATCTCTATGCATGACACCAAGAGAATG